>JAOYMR010000012.1:6110855-6125151 GCA_025802075.1 Tenebrosternarchus preto | reverse complement strand
TCTGTGACTGTTGTGGGTTTCTTGGCCATAACTTTGTCACCAAGGATTTTCCAGAGGTTTTCTATTAGGTTTAGATCTGGACTCTGGCCATTTCATTGTTTCAATGTTTTCAGTTTCAAGGAACTGCTTTACCTGTTTTGCTGTGTGACAGTGTCAATCAGTGTTCTTTTTCAATTATATCATTTAAGTTTTTTATGCTGTGTAGAATATATACAATTTATGAAATAATCTTAAAATACTGCTATTTCACTCCTGTTAGGATAATTTCACATAGGACTACACAATGACTTTGACATTTAGGAAATTGTGTGTTGTTCTCTAATTTATATCTCCAGTATATATATATATATATATATATATTGCTCATAAAAAATAAAAGGAACACTTAAACAACACAATGTAACTCCAAGTCATTCACACTTCCGTGAAATCAACATGTCCAGGAAGCAACACTGATTGTGAATCAGTTTCACCTGCTGTTGTGCAAATGGAACAGACAACAGGTAGAAATGAGAGGCAATTAGCAAGACACCCCCTATAAAGGAATAGTTCTGCAGGTGGTGACCACAATCCATTTCTCTGTTCTCAAGCTTTCTGGCTTGATTTTTGGTCACTTTTGTATTTTGCCTGTGCTCTTCACGGGTGAGAGCAGCTTCACACTGAGCCCATGTGACAGACATGACGGAGTCTGGAGACGCCCTCCAAATGTCCATGTGTTAGGCAGAAGTACCCTGACTGACATTAGGTACCAGGATGAGATCCTCAGAGCTATTGTGAGACCATATGCTGGTGCAGTGGGCCCTGGGTTCCTTCTGATGCATGACAATGCTAGGACTCGTGTGGCTGAGGTGTGTCAGCAGTTCCTGCATGATGAAGGCACTGATGCTATAGACTGGCCTGCCCGTTCCACAGACCTGAATCCAATCGATCACATCTGCCACATCATGTCTCGTTCCATCCAACAACACCACGTTGCACCATAGACTGTACAGAAATTGACTAATGCTTTAATCCTGGTGTGAGAGAAGATCCCTCAGGAGAACATATACTGCATCATCTGAAGCATGCCCAGGTGTTGTAGGGCACATAGAAGCCACACACAACTGAGCCTCATGTTAACTTGGATCAGCCTTGATTTGATTTTCAAATGTATGATTCCAAATCCAGACCTCCATAGGATAATAATTTTGATTTACATTGATCATTTTTATGTTATTTTTGTACTCAACGCATTCCATTCCACTATGTAATGAATAAAGATTTTCAACTGGAACATTTCCTTCATTGAGATCTAGGATGTTTTATTTTAGTGTCCTCTTTATTTGTGTGTCTTCTCTATGTGTGTGTGTGTGTGTGTGTGTGTGTATATGTATACACGTGTATGCGTAAGCACATGCTTGCACATATTCATACGTGTAATTCACTCTCTCCGTTTCATCTCAAGGTAATGAGGCATCCTGACCATGTGTCCTCCTCCGTCTACCTTTGGGCTCACCATGAGAAGATTGTTGTAATTGACCAATCAGTGGCCTTCGTTGGAGGCATTGACCTGGCGTACGGGCGTTGGGATGATCGGGAGCACAGGCTGACGGACGTGGGGAGTGTGAGACGCTCTGCCACACAGGAGCAGGTCATAGACATACCCACAGTTAAGGTAGTCCTTGAATCATTGGTTTGTGCAAACAGCTTTAGAAAATCATGTCACCACTCTACTTTGTACTAACTAAAGATTCAAATAGGTTCTTTGACAACCATAGTTTTACAAATAAAGAAGTTGAGTTCTTTCTGTGTTTTAACTGCTGACTACACACAGCACAAGTGAACCAGTTTAAACTACCCAAGTAAAGTTTTGACCCTAGACTGAGTTTGGCCCCTGATCATGGCACAGGAGCGCTTCCCCATATAGGGCTATAAAAATCCCTGTGCTACCTGACCTCATCCGATTTACTTTTACTAATATTTACCGATTTACTAATATTAAATAATATTTTCTACTATACTAAAATGAACACTACCAACCAGGAGGGACTGAGACTGCTAACAAGGCTGATAAACACCCTTCTTAAACCAGTGAGGCCAGCACTTGTTATTGATCTGTGGTATGGTTAATATCACTGTGGAGGTATATGCTAAACAAATCCAGTGAGAGAGCCTCTCTCTTGTAACACTGTATTTCTTTGAACTGTCTCAACAAAAATATGAAAACATTTGCTCAGAATCTGCAGCAGGTGCTAGTTTTCTATAAGTACAAACAAGGTTTAGAACCAGCTAGAACAATCCTGGGGAGGGACTCTGTACATGTCAGCAGAAAAGTCTAATCGTGGGTCACAGACCAACAGAGCAGTTAGATCACCAGTGCTTTTTGTGAAAAAAGAGAGCCAATAACAGCTTTATAAAAGAGAGATGTTTTATGTAAGCTACATCTATACTCCTGGGCAAAAAAGGACCAAATCCAAAATAAAATATAATAGAACGGACAACAAACCATTCATTAGAAAATCAACAAAAACAAAAACACACCCTCCTGAGTCACCATTTGCTTGTCACTGTTGAGATGTTGAGGGGGGAAACTAATGTGTGGGTGTTCAGAATTTTCCGTTAAAATTTTAATGTTAAGCAGTTTCTCTTTTACTCTCTTTTAAGGAGATTTTAACACTACAGTGCTTTTGGGGCCCAGTACAATGGGCCCCAAAAAGGTGAGGCCTGCCTTCTCTCTGGCGCTTTTGAGGGTCTGTCCTGCCTTTGTAATACATTTGATTAGTAATAGTGCTGACACCAACGAGGGTGTAGAATGGTCTTAGCCTGTGTAACTGAGGGATAAGAGTGGGAGCATCAAGGCTTTATGGTACAACAGGCTTTCAAATTCTTCTGCTGTAGCTCAGATTCATGAGTGATGTGTTGTATTACAGGGCTGAAGTTATGGCAGGGGTGAGAAGATGGTTCTTTCCCTCTCATTCATATTTGTGAGAGAGCCATGTTGTCAGTCAGAAACTTTGCCTTCCACAGGTCAAGAAGTTTCAGGCTTGGCTTAACTTTTTTAGGCCCCAAAGTGAGTAAACATGGTACTCCTGGAGAATGGCTATGTTGTTTCATATGAATGTTGACTGCCAAGCTCTAAACTCCATCATGGATTGAATAGCTAAACCAAAAATGTTGATTGGTAGACCAAGCAGGTAGACCAAGCATAGGTGAGAGAACATTTCTGTGGAGGGTTATTAAATGAAATTCTCCCCACTATGTTAATAACAGGAGCATAAATGAAGGGACTTGGTGTTAGCAGGCATTTGGAATTAGGCATCCAATAACATGGATTTCAGCAGAAGGTGGAGGGGTTTGGCCTTGGCCAAGGCTTGCTGCTGTTCTTATCATCAACTGTTGTAGGTTCTTTATTATATGGATGCTAAGGGTCCATTTCCCCCCCTCCTCACTGCTGGCTGTACCTGCCTGAGTCCTCTGCTTCCTGTCCTCCTCTCTAGTCACTCTAGTCTAACAAAGTGCTTTACTGTGTTTCAGTTTTTCATCAGCTTTTCTTTTACTGACTCAGTGATGTAAAATGGAAGCAAACTGTCATAAACCAGTATTTTGCAGCTGCAGGGAAAACTAAGTGCAAACAAAGGCAAAACCAAGTAATGAAATTATAGCAGAGGGTGGTTGAGCCAATGTGTGCTGCAGTGGTATGGCTGAAAAAGCATTAATGCCGTTGTCAGGCAATGCAGTATCTATGAAAGATGGAAGGGGGTGTGGCTCCTACACCAAAGTTGAGGGCCAATCCCTGCTTCCCCAGGGCCCAAACTGTTGCTTTGTGAAGATGTTGTGTCATCATGAGAATGAAGGAAAACATTAAAAATAACGTGTTATGTTAGTTAACTGAATTGACACTTTCACATTTTTTCTTCTCTTCCTGTAAAAACATGAACCCTTTGTGAAGCTGTGACTGCTTAATATCTAATTAATATCTAACAATGTTTTGAGAGCCCTGTGGTTTTAACGCTGCATGCCATCTCCTACAGGCTGTTAGCCCAGCAGCCCCGCCCACTAAGGGAGTCTCCTCCAGTAACGGTTCCAGCGCTGCGGCTGTCGACCCAGCAGAACTGCCGAAACTGAAGGGCGTTGGCCGCACGCGCAAGTCTCGCTTCAGCCTGCCCCGACACCTGCACAAACACGCCCTCCACCACGTGGACAGCGTCAACAATGTGGACAGCTCAGAGAGTAAGTGTCCTAACTCTGACCTTTGGTTCCGCCCGGGGAACACATCACCATCACCACCACCCAAACATCCAAGCTCTCAGGCTCAGATATGGTTTTACTCACTCGGAGTCCATCTGCTCACTACCAGCTTCACTGTGACTGGGGTAACCGGTAATTGCAAAAAGTCTCAAATTGTGCAGGTATCATTACTTGGAAACAGCTTTTTGGGCTTATCTGAAGAGATGTTCAGCCTCTCTCTTTCATAGATCTTCAGCCTGCTATGAAGGTGATGCTAATTAGATGAACACAACAAACAAAGCAAATAAGATCTCCATGGCTGTCTAAGCATCTCCTTCATCTCTCCCACTCTCTCCCTCGCTCTGTGGTCGTCTCTTACCCCACTCTTTCAGTTCATCTATCCCTCCTGGCCAAATTGATGATGGGCTAGCAAAGCTGTCTCAGAGGAACAGGTTCTGCTCTACATGACTTATCGCAGTTTGAAACAGACCGAAACTCCACACAGCCCAAAGACGCTCACTTCATTCTGACCTGCAGTTACCATGGCAGCAGGAAACTGAGCTACTGCTGGAATAAAAGTGCTTTATTGGCAAAGCTAAAATAGATGTCTGAGGAATCTGTGCCAGTGAAAGTTGTACTCACTTAAAGGGACAATGCAGATTTTAGAACAACTTTGCTCTAACTTATCTGGAGTAGAACAGTGCTGTAACGGTTCTTCTGTGTGATGGTGCTGTAACGGATCTTGTGTGTAATTGTCCTGTAACGGTCCTGGTCTGTAACATTGCTCTAACTGTTCTGTGGTGGGACCACAGGCTGTGGCTCCACACACAGCCTGCACACAGGTGTGGGTGAGCTGACTGGTAACACTCGTTTCTGGCACGGCAAAGACTACTGCAACTTTGTCTACAAAGACTGGGTTCAACTGGAGAAACCATTTGATGGTGAGCTGCTACTTCAGCCGGAAAGAAAACATTTGATGAAATGCTGATGTTAGTGACTTGAGAAACACGTAGCTACCAGTGAGCTTAAAGAGTCTTATCATTAATTGACCGCATATGCTTTTTAAAGTTAAATTATTTATTTTCAGTCTGAATTTGTGGAATTTTATTTACTAGAAACAGTGGAACAACATCCAGTGACTGCACTCTCATTGAGCAGTTAAAAGCACAGCTGATTGATATCACTGTGCATGCTATACAGACTTCATTGACAGGTACACAACTCCCAGAATGCCTTGGCATGACATTGCCGCAGTGGTTCATGGAAGGGCAGCCAGAGATGTGGCCAGACACTTTATTCAGCGCTGGAACTTTAATAAGGTCAGTTATTGTCTGAGCTTATTTGTCTGTTTTACCTTCAGCGTGGTGATACTCCCACACCCAAAAATGAACTCATAATACCACACACACAACCAAATATTGCATACATACTGTATGTACACACAAACATACCATCAGCTATTACCCACAGACCTCCTTTGTTCTTATGTGTTTCCTATTTTTAGCCATAAGAATCTTAACCTTTAGTAGTTTGTTTTCTCAACAGCAGGATATCCCTGATAATCAGCTGAGTCATGTTGTTTGTAGGGTTTATTAGGAATTCACACTTGTATTTGTTTCCTGGTGGCAGGTTTATCTATGGCATTTGCAGTATTTATTCTAAACTTCTGGCTCTGTTACTTTTGGCTCTCATTTCTCATTTTTCTGGCTCTCATTTTTGTGCATTTTTTCTTTCCTTCTCTTTCTCACTCTTTCTTTCTCTTCTTTCATTTGTCTCTTAGATCAAGAAGCCAAAGTACAGATCTCTCTTCTATCCATTTTTACTGCCCAAATCTCACAGCACAGCCAATGAACTGACTTACCAAGTGCCAGACTGTGTACAGACCAATGTACAGGTTAGACGACACAAACACACACATACACTTGTATTCATGCACACACACACCCGCATGCACACACACACACACACACACGTATGCACACACACACACATACGCACACTTCTTGTGCGTGTTCACTATACATGTGTACACACAGTGTTCAGTATCTATTATTTGCTGGTGTTTTTTTGGAATGCATGGATCAGTTGTACAGGGGACCCAGTGGTTGTAACCCTGGCCGTCGTGTTTGTGCAGGTGCTGCGTTCTGCAGCAGATTGGTCAGCAGGTATAAAGTACCATGAGGAATCCATCCACAATGCCTACATCCAGGTCATTGCAAAGAGCAAGCACTTCATCTACATTGAGGTAACTGTTGCCTCTCAAAAAAAACATTCAAAACAAGAAATGGTTCTACCTGTTTAATTCTGACTTGTGTTTTTTCTTTTTCCAGAACCAGTTTTTCATTAGCTGTGCTGACAACAAGCAGGTTTACAACAAGATTGGAGATGCCATTATTGAGAGGATCATCAGAGCTCACAAGTGAGGAGCTCTTTGCCTGTTATCTTACAGTCTCTCTGTACACACTCCACATAATCCTTCTGCACACAGTCTGATATACAACACTGTGATTCTACTCTTGATGTAACACCAGTTGTTAAATTCCTGGACAGTTCTGATTAATATAGAGCCACACACACTTGGTAAACTTCTGAGAGAGACTGTGTTTTTTTGGCTGCCTCATCCCTATTTCTGAGCCAGTTACACACACACACACACACACACACACACACACACACACACACTCTTTCCCTCACAGCTGGGGTAACAGACAATCCAACTAAGGCTCATCACTGTGGAACCAGAATTTCAATGACCTATAAATCCATCCAAGGCCACTGTGTGCATTTGTGCTTTCGGCAGTATTTTTCTCTTTTGTTTACAGGTTAAAGAGGAATAGAGTTTGGAATGAACTTGCTGTTAGCCTCTGTGCATAAGCATGTGCACAGACACAACTGGTGCATCCCTTCAGTGAGGCTCATGGTAATCTGTCTGTGTGCTTGACTCCAGAGAGAATAAGAAGTTCCGTGTGTATGTGGTGACACCTCTGCTGCCAGGGTTCGAGGGAGACATCTCCACTGGAGGAGGCAGTGCTCTGCAGGCCGTCATGCATTTCAACTACCGGTGAGCTGTGCACACACCTGTGCTTTACTGCATCTAGAGCAGCAGTGTAGTGTGGCTGCCAAATGCTGAGGTCTGCCTGGATTTGCTTTTTGTTTTTCAAGCTATCTGGATGATTGTAGGTCTGTGCGTGTGCGTGTGTGTGTGTGTGCGTGTACTTGTTGAAGGATGTCTTGCATGTACATGTACATGTGTATGTGTGTTTGTAGACTATAGTATGTGTGTGTTTGTTTCATCAAAATTGCGTCTACTTGAAATATAATCTGAATTCTATATAAAATATGAAGATATTGAATATAATATGAATTCTATATAAAATATGAAGATATTGAATATAATATGAATTCTATATAAAATATGAAGGTGTTCCAGATGAGTAAAAGTGTACTGTTGTAGTATAGTAGGGATATTTAAAAACACATGGTTTACAAAACAAAGGAAAGTGCTTCCATCAATTAGACCTGCCAGATTAAATGTGATTGCAGCCTAGCTTGTGTTTGTGTGTGTGTGTGTGTGTGCTTGTGCATGTGCGTGTGTGTGTGTGTGTGCGTGTGTGTGTGTGAGTGTGTGTGTGTGTGTGTGAGTGTTGTGTGTGTGTGTGTGTGTGTGTGTGTGTGTGTGCGTGTGTGTGTGTGTGTGTGTGTGAGTGTGTGTGTGTGCGCATGTGCTTTTATCAGATGATATTAAAAGATCTTTAACTGCCTTTCTTCATTTATGGACAATTTGTTCAATTATTCATGTACACAAATTCATGGTGTTCAAACAGGCACATGACTACAGAGCTGCTGTTCATGGGGATTAAGACTAAGTTTTTTAATTAGTTGTTTAATAATTTCTAGTTTTATTGATTTAGAAATAAGGCTGAGATAAGAATCAGTTTCTACTTAGTTTTTATACATGTCCAGTAATCTACAAAACCAATATTGTTTTCTGAGCACCATTTAGATATCCTACAGATTCAGTGCCCTTAATCTGCTGTATGTTGTGGTACCCTGCCAAATTGGAAGCATTCAAGATAGGATTAGTATATTAGTATATATTAGTATATTAGTTTTATCTAAGAATTGGTCTCACCCTTGTATTTACAACTAGTGCTGATGTGCTTTAAATTGGTGATTGAATCTTCTTTCTTTTGAACAGAGCTATGAGGTGGAATGGAGGTAAATCAACCAGACAAAACTAAATTTCACCAATAAAAAGTTCAAAGATGGTTCCATCAAGCCTGTGCTGACTCAAAAAAAGTTTGCTTTGAAATGTATTCTTACATTGGTCTAGTTCTATAGCAACAGTCTAATTCTGATGCTGAAATTGTCCCCAAACGCTTTTAAAGACCATGTTTCACGTCTGCTGGTGTTGATGTCCTTCCTGCCACTTTTTTTCTAACGTGAACAACACCCTGTACAAACTGTGTTTATGCCTGATTGAGATGCAGAGGAGGTGTCTGCTGGTGTAATTCAGTCCCATTGACTTTGTAATCCATTCTGTGTGCAATTACACCTTGCATTGAAACTTACACTTTATCCATCCAGATAAGATACATGAAATTCCAAAGTTATTTGTCATTGTCTGAGCTGTTCTGTTTGTCTGATCTTCCCAGGACCATGAACAGAGGAGAGTACTCCATAATCTCTCAACTGAAGAAAGAGAGTAAGAATGTCTCTCTCTTTCCCTTCCTCACTTTCACACTCTCTCTTGTTGGACGCACCTGTGAATTCTGCTAGTTTGATCCAGTTCAGTGTATTGAGTTGGAGGTAGACATTACTGCTTTAGGTGTTACACTAGAGTGTAGCATCAATGGAGTGTGGCATCAATGGAGATGTTGGTTGGAGGCTGACGTCAACAACTCTCAAACTTTGAACAAAGCCATGTCTGATAATTACACACACAAAAGCCACGTCTGATAACTAGACATTCATGGTTTTTGTTCTACACATTCTTAATTTGTTTTATTTGTTACTTAGCGGTGAAAACCCCATCTCATGAGAGCTTCATGAATCTCATCTCATGAGAGCTTCATAAAGAAATGGTGACCCAACAGTGGTGAGCAGTGTCTTGGCAGAGGGCCAGAAGCACTTGTGTCACATGGTTAGGGGTCGAGGGGCATGCGAATCTGGGAGGCATGGAAAGAGTACACTAGGCACCTTGAAACACCCCCCTCAGAGCAGTTAAGAGGGTGATTCCCCCTGTCAGTCTGTGATTGTCTCGTTGAAGTTCATAGAAAAGCACACAGTATTTGATTTAGCTTGCTGGGTGAGGGATGTTTGAAGTCAGGAATTTAGTGATCTTTCATTAAAGTTATTTTATGTAAGCTCATGCTTTTAAGTAGCATTTTAAGGAGGGATGGTTCAGATGAGTCTTCTACAGTTATTTTAATTCTCTTGGATCAGCTGAAGAATCAAATATCTGAAATGTCAAAGCAGCTCCCTCTTTTTACTGTCCATCCTGCTTCATCTGTGTTTCATTTCTTTATCCCTCTCTCTCTCTTTCTGATCTTCTCCACTCTCCCCAGTGGACAACCAGTGGATGAACTACATCTCATTTGGAGGCCTGAGGACTCATGCTGAGCTGGAGGGTCGGCTAGTCACAGAGCTCATTTACGTCCACAGCAAGATGCTTATAGCCGATGACAACACTGTCATCATTGGTGAGAGGCTCTTCTTTACAGCATGGCAAGAGATTATCATGCACATTCTAGCACAGAAATTGGTTGGCTGATAGAGTAATGCTTTAGCTCAATTTTTTTTTTCCATCCACAATTAATCGATTCCTCCAGCCATGATTTCACCATCTGGTGGCAATCCTTTGGTGGTATTACAACAAGTCAGTTTGCTTTCAGTTCAAGGCAGAATTAGGAGAAACAGTGCAGGGAATAAGTTTTGGTTTTACAGCATATTTCTCTTCCCTGGTGTTCATTGGCATGGTGCCACTGACTAAAGGCTTCTGTTGCCTGAACATCATACCCACGCAACCAAACATTAAAACTCAGGCATCTTTTTCCTCTGAATGTGGCTTTGATAACCTTGAAAAAGCACCTGCTGTCACAGAGCTCAGACTTCCTTCACTGTCCCCTGGGGCCTCATGTTAAAAACAGCACTGCTTCCATTAAATCGTACTCATCTGCCCACTTCAATAATGTTTTATATTACATGAAGATGTTAGATGGCAAATAGGAGGCTCAGAAGCAGGCAGGTGGGATTTTCTCAACACTAATCATGTTATTCTGCTCAGCCAGTGTCTGCCCCTAGAACTGGAACATGTTTGTTATTGAATTGCCTGCTTTATGATCCATTCACTTCACTGGCAAATGAATGCAATTGAAGAGCAAAAGATTAAAAAGAATTTTTATCTTTTTGATTTTTTAAGTTTACTGAAAGCCATGTTTTTGTGTCTATTTTTATAAGCAAGAGTTCCTTTTGTCTTTTTGGCTGTCTCATCCCTATTTCTGAGTCAGTTACACACACACACACACACACACACACACACACTCTTTCCCTCACAGCTGGGGTAACAGACAACTAAGGCTCATCACTCTGGAACTTCACCAGAATTTCAATGACATACAGAAACACATACATAGCACACTCCTTGAACTGAACCGAACCAAACCTAGCCCAACCTCTCCTCTCCTCTCCTCTCCTCTCAGGTTCAGCTAACATCAATGATCGCAGTATGCTAGGCAAGAGGGACAGTGAAGTGGCTGTGATTGTGGAGGACACAGAGACAGTGCCATCTGTCATGGACGGTCAAGAGTACCAGGCAGGAAGATTTGCCCTGCAGCTCCGGGTGGAGTGTTTTAAGTATGTTCCCTTGAGGGGCCTCCACAACACACCCTTTAAAAACTGGAAATGACAATGTGTCTTTGAGTCATTAGAGTATCTGTTTAGCTATGCATCCCAGTGTAAATACTACCCCCCCAAAAAACAGATGAATTTTCTGGGTACACAATCAAAAGGTTACCACTGCTACTCTGCACTATAGGATTGAGCTAATGTGCTTATCTGTGACCTGAGATTTGTTGGAGCACAGCTGGATGGTTCAGTGAGTTACTGTTCCTCTAGTGTCTTTAATGGTGTCTTTCATTGTAGAACAGTCCTTGGTGCCTTCACAGACCCCACAATAGATGTGAGTGATCCTATTAGCGATCACTTTTATAAAGCGGTTTGGATGACGACGGCAGGCCGCAATGCGACCATCTATGATAAGGTGTGTGGTTCTCACACTCTATTTCTCTTTCCCTCCCAATAACAGTGTAATATGTATTCATATTGCATTTTTGATGCCCTTGAAAGTTTGAACGTGTGTATTTGTATGCCATTGCAGGTATTTCACTGCCTGCCCACCAGTCTGGTAAGGAACTTGCAGGAGCTGCTGAACTACCAGACCAAAGCAGGTCTGGCTAAGGAGGACCCTGCCAAAGCCCAGGAGCTCCTCAAGAAGATCAGAGGCTTTCTTGTGCAGTTTCCTTTGGACTTCCTGAGTGAGGAGAACCTCATGCCATCTGTGGGCACTAAAGAAGCCATAGTTCCCACTGAGATCTGGACCTGATACTGCCAGAACCAGTATGACAAAGACATTGGTCTGGGGTGTAAAGGAAGATGTCAGTTGTGCCCTGGATGTGCTGTGTGTAGGGCTAAGGAGGCTGGAATGAAGTGAACTGCATGAAGTGAACTGCAAGGCATCTCAGTGAAGGGCCCTGAAAGAACCCTTAAACCTGTGATGAAATTATATGTTGTCAGTAATGTATATGCATGTATACCCACAGTTCTTCTATTTACTTATAAAGTTGTTTTATTATGATCAGAATTGTTTTCCTTCCTAAGATTTTGTGAAAATACTTCTATTTGTGAAGTCACACATAGAGAAAAAGAGAAAAGGTAAAATGAAGGTTGCTGGTTCACAGGTCAAACGCGTTTGTCACCACCTAGCAGGCGCTGGGTGGCCGCTAGGGACAGGCGACGAGCTTGGAGCTGCTCACTGGCTGTGTCTGACGGACCTGCTCTGTCCCAGAGCCGTGGAGGAAGAAGGAGGCACTCCAGCTCATGCCACGGTGTCACCTCTGAGACAGCCTGCCTGTGATCTAAACAGCTGAACATAATCAGGACCTCCACTCCACTCAACACCAAACTGTAAAGGGCTTTTCCCTTTTACCCTTTCTTTGTCTTCCTTTTCAAAAATAAAACCATGACACTGTTTACCAGCCATCAGATGCTAGCTGACTTTCTGTTCTTGTGTTTGAATGTCACAGCAACAGCCACTGTATGGAACTGTGCTCTCTTTGTGCAGTCAGTGGTGCCTGCAAAACGTGGGGGGACAGATAAAGCCAGCAAATGTTTTAGGGTGGCACACTAAAAAGGCTATAACTAAGTTAATACAAAGGTAAACATACTGTATTACAGTGTATAAAATGCATTCTGTTTTATTCCTTGGCTGATCTCATGTGAATATCAGTACTAGCTGCTAATACTATGGTACATGAGAATTCCCATCTAATTACAAGTTCAGTGAATCGTCACCAATACGTCAAAGATGTGGGTTTCTTAAACATAAATATTAGTTATTATCTGTGAAAAAAAGGTTTGTTTTTTGCCCAGCACATCATATATTAATTAATTGTATATTCCTATTTTTAGTCGGTTTAGCGTAGCGTACTGTAACATGGCAAGTTTAACGTGACTAATGGGACAGAGTTTGCACTTTCAGTATATGGATGCAAAGCCCATATGACTATATATACATGGATATACAGCCTAGAGTAACCACATACACAGAAGTGTAAATAAAAACGAGCGAAATTAGAAATTTAAATGAGAAGAACTTGTGTGAAACTCTTTTATTAAACGTGCAATGACATGTAATAACAAATACTATTCTCCGAATGTTTCTCTGCGTCCTTTGTCATGGATGTACAACACTGACATTTCCAAAAAGCAAAAAACCAATAAAGAACGCGATTTACCGAGCACATGCACACAAATTCACCGATAAACTGTAGCCATCTCTATAATTTATTACTAACATTAGCTAGTTACATTTACCACCAATTTAACAAGTAAATTCTCATCGTTGGAATAACAGCAAATTGGGCCTGTGGGTGGCCAATAATTTTAGTAGATTGGTCTACCCGTTACAAACAAATCTTTCAAATGACAGGCGGTGGCGCCTCCTGCCTTCCGTGCAGCACTTCTTTTCTTCTGTGGCCGTTTAACCCTTCCAGCAGTTATTTTTTTTGCAATTTTTTTTCTGTTTCATTCACTATGACATATGAATCACAATTAAAATGTGTTATTGTTTAATCATCTGTTAATTAAATATTATTAAACATATAAATATAAATTCATATAAATATGAAATATTATCTGTTTTTCGGATTATTATGAACCAACAGACTTGCGATTGGTTTTAACTGCTTGTCTCACTTGTTTGTAATCGCATACATTTGCCAAATATTGGTATAAAAGTGGTGTAAAACAATAACTTGCGTTCTAACACTGGCATGGAAGTGACGCTTCAAGGGAATCTATGTTATGCTCCATCATCACCCTCACTGGGGTTCAGGTATCGAAGATATTATGAAATAATTTAAATGAAAATCTGCCTAGCAGCCCTAACCAAAACATGCCGCACTGAAGCAGACATCTGATATAAAAAGCGCTAATTACATAAATTTTCAGAATGGCTGCAATTAAGAGACACTTTGATGAGTTTTGAGGATGTAACTCGGGGTCTCCTGTTCTTTGATGAGTTTTGAGTGTGTAGCTCGGGGTCTCCTGTTCTTTAAACAGTTTTATGTTTTATGCTTTATATGAGGAGTTCATGGCCAAAGCTGCATTCCACATTCTCCAAGACTCAGTGTGGATTTTCATATCTCAGTAGACGCGGATTCACTGTACCTTCCAGTTGTCTTGACATGCTTCGTTATGCAAATTATTGTCAGTGCGTGATAGGTCACAAAGCAAATCCTCACTGTGATCTTTCGATCTCATTTGAGAACACCCTGATCACTCCATCTGCTGAAGCACGTAGCCTTGGAGT
>JAOYMR010000012.1:6093999-6110755 GCA_025802075.1 Tenebrosternarchus preto | reverse complement strand
CTCTCTCTCTCTCTCTCTCTCTCTCTCTCTCTCTCTCTCTCTCTCTCTCTCTTTCTCTCTCTCTCTCTCTCTCGCTCGCTCTCTCTCTGTTTCTCTCTCTCTCTCTCTTTCTCTCTCTCTCTCTCTCTCTCTCTTTCTCTTTCTCTCTCTCTCTCTCTCTCTCTGGACTGAGCACTGTACTCACAGATTTATGGCCTCTCCTCACTGTCTCTACTCACAGCTTTGTGCTGAAGGTTGCATTTATCACAATGTTTATGATCTAAAGTACTGCCTCCCATCTGTGTGTGTAATTCATACCCAGTTCAGATGGGAAAAACTGCAGGAAGAGCTTGCAGTGCCAATTCACCTAAATTATTCACTCGTTTATCTGTTTGTGTTATTCACTCGTTTATCTGTTTGTGTGTTATTCACTCGTTTATCTGTTTGTGTGTTTTGCACTCGTTTATCTGTTTGTGTGTTATTCACTCGTTTATCTGTTTGTGTGTTTGCACTCGTTTATCTGTTTGTGTGTTATTCACTCGTTTATCTGTTTGTGTGTTATTCACTCGTTTATCTGTTTGTGTTATTCACTCGTTTATCTGTTTGTGTGTTATTCACTCGTTTATCTGTTTGTTATTCACTCGTTTATCTGTTTGTGTGTTATTCACTCGTTTATCTGTTTGTGTTTTATTCACTCATTTATCTGTTTGTGTGTTATTTACTCGTTTATCTGTTTGTGTGTTTTGCACTCATTTAGCTGTTTGTGTGTTATTTACTCGTTTATCTGTTTGTGTTATTTACTCATTTATCTGTGTTATTTACTCGTTTATCTGTTTGTGTGTTATTCGCTTGTTTATCTGTTTGTGTTATTTACTCATTTATCTGTTTGTGTTATTTACTCGTTTATCTGTTTGTGTGTTATTCACTCGTTTATCTGTTTGTTATTCGCTTGTTTATCTGTGTGTTTTGCACTCGTTTATCGGATTGTGTGTTTTGCTTGCTTTTGTTTTTCTTCCTTAGCTGCATTGTTTTTTATATAGTGATACACTCATTTACTTTTGATACACATCAATGAACTGAGGACAGTGTAAAATTAAGTGTGTGTGTGTGTGTGTGTGTGCGCATCACTGCAGTTGGTGATGGAGTTCTGTGGCGCAGGCTCCGTCACAGACCTGATTAAGAACACCAGAGGCAACTCTCTGAAGGAGGACTGGACAGCCTACATCAGCAGGGAAATCCTCAGGGTGAGAGCAGGCCTGCCTGTTTCTTCAACTACCTGCTTCCTCAGCTGCCTTTTTCCTCATTAACACCTGCTTCCTCCCCAATGCCCACTTCCTCATCAATGCCCACATTCTTCTCAATTCCGCTTCCTCATCATTTGGCTCCTCCTCCTAATCTGGCTCCTCCTTCTCACTTAGCACAGTCTCACAGGCTGCAGCTTGCTAACAAGCACTCCTGCACTCTAATAGGGTCCTCATGCATTTTCATGTAGGTGTACCACATCCTTTCCCACGACCCCGGCTGCTCGCAAGAACAGAAAAAAAGCATCTTTAACTTGAGAAGTTTCTGTGTTTTTGCAGGGTCTGGCACATCTTCACCAACACAAAGTAATCCACCGAGACATCAAAGGCCAGAACGTGCTGCTCACAGAGAACGCTGAGGTCAAGTTAGGTGAGTGCGCGGGAGGTGTTCAGACCAGCTCCCCTCAGATCTCAACTATAAGGATTCATATGGAAAAACTTCGCTGGAGAAAAGCCACAGAACACATCTGTTCTTTTTTATTCCCTCTCTCTCTCTCTCTGTCAGCACAGATAATGAAATGGCTTAACTCTTATTAAAGCTTTGCACTGTGAAGTTCAGGAAAGATTTGATTAGTTTCTAGTTATCATTGTGTGTGTTTGTGTATTTGGGTGTGAATGGATGTATGTGTGCATGTGGAGTGTGGAGGGTCTGATCTTTGTTGGGTATGTGGGTTTGTGTGTAGTGGACTTTGGCGTGAGTGCTCAGCTCGACCGCACGGTCAGTCGCAGAAATACGTTTATTGGCACCCCCTACTGGATGGCACCGGAAGTGATTGCCTGCGATGGCAATGCGAGGGCGACATATGACTTCAAGGTGAGTCATCCTGTCTGTTGGTCCTTCTGTCTGTCTGGCTACTGTTCTTTTTCTGTCATTTTCTTTCGTTTCCATCCATTAACAGGCTGGAGATGAGATCACACGTGACACACACATGCAGGGCTTGTGTTTCACCCCAGGTCCCGTGAGCTCGCACATAACACCCACATAGGCCTCTGCTGTGTGTGAAACACCACAGTCCTGCTTCAGCTGAAGCAGCTACGGGAAATCGGAGATTCTTGTGATTCATTTGAAGGGGGTGGCTGGCACAGGCCTCTAGGGGGTGGTTAAAGAACACTGCATTAAGTACAGCATTAGAGCACCAATGCTGAGGGTGATAAAAGCATGAATGAACAGTGAAGATGGTGAAGGAGAACAGGTGAATGATTACTGCTAACTGATGTTCCTCATGTAGAAATGCTTTAACGCTGGAAACATTTGAAGGGTTTCAGCCATAACTGAAGGCATGGGACTGTATTATTCAGCTCGAATGAATGAGATTCATAAAATTATAATCAGGTGTAATCAAGTGTAATGGCATCTGCTCTACAGCTCCACCCCGTGATGAGGGGTGATTAAGTGAATTCATAATGTTGCTGTCATGGTTTTGCTTGGAGGAATTTTGGAACTACCCAAGAATTCAGACCTAAGTGGGAGGCTGGAAAGAGAGATGCTGTTCCAGCACTTTCTACAGTGACAGTTGCATCTTTGGCTGGTGTTGGATGGCTGCTGTGGGCCGCAGGGGCGAGACAGCGCTTCCTGGTTCCTGGTTGTGTGCTTTTTCCTCCAGAGCTCTGTGCTGGCATCTCATTGCCTGAGTGCGTTTGCTTAAGGGCTCATCAGCTTCAAACAGGAAAGGGGACTGGTTTGATTTATGTAAGATTTCCCATGCATATTTCTCAATGCCCCATATCCTCCCACCTCCTCTCCTGGGTGTTTGTCAACATTCCTCTATCTGCACCAGATGTTACGTTATCTTTCAATCAGCCTGTGTGCCAATGTCTTCCTGGACCTTTTTGTTGGCCTAGTTTTGAACCTGGTCTCTCTCTGCTTGTGACTAATGCTGCCTGCTCCTGTATGTTTTGTGTTTCAGAGTGATCTGTGGTCACTGGGAATCACAGCCATCGAGATGGCAGAGGGAGTCCCACGTATGTAAAATCCCTCACACATGAACATACATACACACACACACACACTGAGAGGGCACCACCCACCTGAGTGTAACGTACAGGGTGACTTTGGCAGAACACAAGCGCAAATGGAGTTTAGGGATCACAGGCAGAGATGAAAACAAAATGGGTTTAAATGCAACAGAAAGACAACACACAATAGTAGATAAAACACAATAGTAGATAAAAGCATGATAGACAAACCACATGGGTATTCAAAACAAACACGACAGGAAGAACTAAGGGACAAAGACATGCACAGTAACAGAACATTAAAGAAATACCATAACAGGATTCATCTAAACCAAACGATAAACCAAGATACCAACACACACCAGAGTGGGAACAAACCAGACAAGGACCCTGGAGGGGAAGCAACTACTGGAGAACCTAAGAGCATGAGAACATGAGGACATAGAACAAAAACCAGCAAGGACTAGGACAACCTGAAGAACTTAAATACACTAACAGGAGATGAGAGACAGAGGAGACAACAGCAGGGACTAGAAAAGTTGTAAGCATGAAAACATGGGATCAGTCAAAAACAATAACCCACACCTGAAGACAAACTGGGAAACTTAATTAAGGGAGATAATGGAAGACCTGGGAACAGGTGGGAGAAAGGTGTGGACTAGGGACCCTGACACTGAGCCTCTGGGTTGAACAGAAGCTGCTACTCGTTCTGCTACACTGAGAGTGTGACCAGTTTTCACTAGACACACACACACACAAACATGTACACGCTCACACACTCTCACCTCCAGAGGAGATCTCTCAGTAAACAGGAGCTTTAACTAGATGCAACAGTTGGATCTGAAAGCCTTTGCCACCTTCATAATGTGTAAAGATAAGAGTTTGCTAAGAATTCACTTTGATAGAAGTTTAAATGATAGAAAACATTAAATAAAAACCATGTTCACCCATTCTTTCTATAAAATACAGAATGATTATCTCTCTCTCTCTCTCTCTCTCTCTCTCTCTCTCCCACGCTGTTTAGCTATGTGTGAATTACACCCTATGAGGGCTCTGTTTCTCATCCCCAGAAGTCCAGCTCCCAGACTCGACCCTAAGAAGTGGTGAGTCTCTCCTCCGTACATGTGCTCTGCTGTCAGGGACGCGCTCCTTGTTTTTGTGCGTTCCCTTCTCGGTTCTTTCTGTTTTGAGCTCTCTGCTCATGCCTCAGTTGTTCCTGCTTGCTCCGGTGCTGGACTGCTGTCTGTCCGAACCGTGCTGGGCTTTCTCAGCCCCTCTGCCTGCGGGAGGGACGGAGATGCCAGGTCTCACTGCGTCTCTTCCCTTCCGTCCTTCCGGCAGGTCGAAGAAGTTCCAGTCGTTTGTGGAGAGTTGCCTGGTGAAGGACCACAGTCAGAGGCCCAGCACGGAGCAACTGCTGAAGCACCCCTTCGTGGAGCACCTGGCCAATGAGCGGCAGGTCCGCATCCAGCTCAAAGATCACATCGACTGTACCAGGAAGAGGAGAGGAGAGAGAGGTGAGGATCTGTCTGACGCGACCCACACACTTCCACACACGAACACAACATGAAGGCAACATGTGCTGCTTGTTAGCTGGGCTGCCCAGTGGAGGACGGGTTCCCTCTCCCAAGGTTTCTTTCTTAATTTCTCCCAGGGAGTTTTTCCTTGCCACTCCTTGCTCATTATAGATGTGGATCCATACATTTGTAAAGTTGCAATGTGTTGTAAAAAGCACTATACAAATCTAGACAACTTTGACTTGGAGTTGGACAGCACCTGCCCTTTGTGTGAACACTGTAAACTGTGGGCAGGGTTTGTAAGAGCACTGAGCACAGACCAGCTGCCTCATGTCCCTTTATCTTTAACACTTGTGTAGTCGATAGCACTCATTATTTTACTTTTTTATGCCTCACCCTTCTCATGCACAAGGTTGTGCTGATAGACATAAAAAAAACATTAACATTAAAGTATTGAGAGAAGAGTTTTGAGTTAAGCTGTAAGTTTTGAGTTAAGCTGCTTCCCAGAGTGTTTAACTCCCCAGTTCTGAATAAGCTCCACACATCTGCTCTCTGGTCTAAATCCATTAAATGCAGACATTTAAACCACTTTTAACTTGTCTTCTTCATGAAAATGTTTTTGCTTGAATTTCACAAAACTTCCCATCCTAGCCAAGTCTGGATGAATTCTTTTTTGTTTCTTGAATGTTTTTATGATCATAAGAAGTAATCATCCATTATCCTTTTGAAGGAGATGTTTTCTGAGAAATACTTTCACCTAGCTGTGAGCCTTGTGTGTGTGAGTGTGTGTATATGTGTGTGCATGCATGTGTGTGCCTGACTGCGCATGTGTGTGTGTGTCTGTGTGTGTCTGTGTGTGCATGTGTGTCTGCCTGTCCTTGGGAGCGTTAACATTGTGTGGGATCCTTTGTCAGCTCCGTTCACTGTTGGGCAAGCTCTAGAACATGTGAATAATCTATTCCTGTCTATTCCTGTCAGAGCTGTACAACACAGTTGTTGAGCAAGTGTGTGTGTGTGTGTGTGTGTGTGTGTGTATGAGTGTGTGTGTGTGTAGGAGTGTGTGCTTTAATTATAGATGTGCATAGCCCTCCAGAGTTAAACCCAGTTCCCATGAGAATGTGTGTGTGTGTGTGTGTGTTCATGTGAGTGTGTATGTGTGTGCATGTTTGGATACATGGAGTAAGCATGATAGTGTGTGTGTGTGTGTGTATTTGTGTGTGTGTGTGTGTGTGTGTGCGTGTATGTGTGTGTATGTGTGTGTGTGTGTGTGTGTTCATGTGAGTGTGTATGTGTGCGCGTGTATGGATACATGGAGTAAGCGTGATAGTCTCTGCTGTCTTTCAGTGGCTTATGCCCAGCATTGATAAACTACTGATAAACTACTGATAAGGCCTTGTGCAGTTCTGATAAACTACTGATAAAGGCTTGTGCAGAACTGATAAACTACTGATAAGGCCTTGTCTAGTATGGATAAACTACGTATAAGGCCTTGTGCAGTACCTGATAAACTACTGATAAGGCCTTGTGCAGTTCTGGCTGTCTCCTCTCTTTCTCAATGGCCTCTCAGAGCCCATAAGCTGAATGTACATTAAAACCAACATTTTCCTATTAGTCCTTTGGGCTTTTGGCCAACAGGCTGCTTGACTCTCACTGCACTCTTAGATATCAATGTTTAAAACATGCTGACAGAACTGCAGTGGAGCACAGTGTAATCTGTGTAAGATAAATGTTCTGTCAGAACTCAAGACAGAGTAAAGTTAACAGTGGGTGATTATCTCTCTCTCTCTCTCTCTCTCTCTCTCTCTCTCTCTCTCTTTCTCTGTCTCACACACAAACACACACACACACAGATTCAAATAGAGGCATGTTTGTGGGAGCATTGTAGGAGCATTATGACAGCCTTGTGGTTGTGTTGTGGTTGTGTTGTGGGAGTGTTGTGGTTGTGTTGTGGTTGTGTTGTAGGAGTGTTATGGGAGTGTTGTGGTTGTGTTGTAGTTGTGTTGCGGGAGTGTTGTGTTGTGGTTGTGTTGAGGGAGTGTTGTGGTTGTGTTGTAGGACTGTTATGGGAGTGTTGTGGTTGTGTTGTGATTGTGTTGCGGGAGTGTTGTTTTGTGGTTGTGTTGAGGGAGTGATGTGGTTGTGTTGAGGGAGTGTTGTGGTTGTGTTGTGGGAGTGTTGTGGTTGTGTTGTGGGAGTGTTATGGGAGTGCACTCCTGGGTGTGCTAATGGCTTTGTCTGTGCTGCTGTTACAGACAACACTGATTATAATTTCAGTGGAAGTGATGAGGAAGTGGAGGATCCTAAAATGGAACCCAGGTATTCAACACTGAGTCAGTGTCGGTACTGAACACTTATTGACCACAGCTACTAAACACTCACTCAGTACTGAACACTTATTGACCACAGCTACTAAACACTCACTCAGTACTGAACACTTACTGACCACAGTTATTAAACAGTCACTCAGCATTTATGTATGTTGTGCTGCACTGTTCATTACCTGTGCTCCTATCCATTGTGAACCCTGATTGGATGTCCTAACACAGCTCTGTCGACAGTGTCCCTGGAGAATCTACTCTAAAGCGAGACTTCCTGCAGCTGCAGCCAGCCAGGGAGCTGGGGCAGCAGAAGAGTGAGGACCACAATCCCCCACTACAGGCAGAAAGACAGAAGCACTTTGAAGAACAGAAGGTGCTGAAACTCAAGCTGGAAGAGGTACGAGATGTGGTGCGGTACACGAGTGTGTTTGCGCACATGGGAGTGTGTGTGTGCATGCTCTAGTGCGTGTATGGGTGTGTGTGTGCACACCTGTAACCCCCATGTCCCACAATGCATTGCAGCACCAGCGGCGTGAACTGCAGAAGCAGAAGGAAAGACGTTTATTTGGAGAGAGAGACCAGCTCCGTAAAGAAGGCGAGAGGAAACAGGTAGAGAGACAGCAGGTATTCCCCGACAGAGCTGGGAGAAAGGAAATGCAAATGCCACTAATATCAAGGAAGATGTATTAGCATTATTATTACTGTTATTTGTGCACACGTGTGCGTTTACATGTTTGTATTTATGTTTGTGTAATATATCTGTGAGAATATTTGAATCATGGAGTATTCTAAGTGGAACACTGCTGTTAGTGCCCAGAAAAGACAAACATGCAAACACACACACTAATACACACACACACATACACACACACACACACACACACACACACACACACACTTTGCTTTGCTTTGCATGGGTGACCCTCCTCCGTCCTGGGAACAGTGTGTGTGTGTGTCTCTATGTATCTGTGAGTGTCAGAATGACCTCTGTTAAGTTTAATTTATTTTTAGCAATGGTAAAAAGCAGCACAAATCTGTAAGTGAATGTATGTGTGTATGTCAGCAGCTCTTTGCTGTGTGTGTGTGTTCAACTCACTACTGCACCACAACCTGCCTGACACAGACTTCAAACTGTAAACTCTCTCATTTCTCTTGTTTTCTCTGTTTTCCTCCCCCTCCCTGTGTCTCTTCCACTTTTTCTCTTGGATAAGGTTAATTACCTCTCAGGGCAGTCAGTATATTCTGGGGGAACAAGTCTACAAGTTGAATGAAAATAGCCCTTTTATTGGTTATAGTTTTTCTCTCTCTGTGATGACACAGCAGCTGACTCTCTCTCTCTCTCTCTCTCTCTCTCTCTCTCTCTCTTTATCTCTCTCTCCATCTCTCCCACTCTCTCCATCATCTCTCCCACTCTCTCTCTCTCTCTCTCTCTCTCTCTCTCTCTCTCTCTCTCTCTCTCTCTCTCTCTCTCTCTCTCTCTCTCTCCATCTCTCCCACTCTCTCTCCCTCCCTGTATCCCTCCCCACTCTCACACACACAGACACTGAGGGTTTTTATTTTGTTTGTAATCCTCTCACACAGTTTCATTCTGCTATCCCAGAGGAACCTTCTATATTTCATTCTCTCTTTTCAGCAGAATTCTCTCACCCTCACATTTTTTCTCACAGTCTGTCACTGGTTTACTATCACTCCCTCTCTCACTCTTTCTTCCTTTCTTTCTTTCTTTCTTTCTTTCTTTCTTTTTCTCTAACTCCTCTTTTTATGCCAGTTTGTCTCCTATATTCACTGGATCTGTAAAGTGGTGATAGCTCTCACCTCTATTCTGTCAAGATTATCCTGTAATGCAATTTTTCGATCCCTGTTACCTTTTTATTCTTCTCTCTTGCTCTTTTCATGTCTTCCCCTTCTCTCTCTCTCTCTCTCTCTCTCTCTCTCTCTCTCTCTCTCTTGTCCTCTATGCCTTTCCGTCTCTTCCTCTCTTCTGGGCTGTGGCATGCAGGAATATATCCGCCGGCAGCTGGAGGAGGAGCAGAGGCAATTAGAGATCCTCCAGCAGCAGCTCCTGCAGGAGCAGGCTCTCCTGCTGGTAATGGGGCGAGGAACTCATAATGCACTCAGTCTCCACCCCACCCTCATACTTCAGAAACCACCCCCCACCCCCCAGCCCTGCTTTGCTGTTCCTGTGCAAGCAGTCTCTGGTCCAGTGGCCCATAAAGATGGAGCTGTGTGCACCGTATCTGTGCACTGTAGCCTCCAGCTTTTCTCTTTGTGCAAAGCTGCTTTAGCAAAAGAAGCTAATGACATTCACTACAGCTCCCTCACCTGTTTCATGAGCGGGTATCTGATATCAGCACTTGAGAGACCCCACCCTTCTCACTTGCATGTCTTTCCATTGTGGTTTTTGTTGGTGGAGTTCAGTGCACTGGATAGTGTATATAATATGACCTTTGACCTTCATGTGCCAAACCAATGTGTACCCCCACGTTTTTTTTAAACCCTCATTTTCTCCCCATTTTAATTCCAGTACTATCTGTCAACTAGCTAACCTTCTCCTCATACACCTACCAAGCATGGATGGAGTACCACATCCTCCACGTGAAGCCAAGTGCTACATCTTTTCAAACTGCTGCCCACTCTGTGACACAAGCAGCTTATTTTTCGGAGGAAATCAGTAACCTGTCAGCAAGTGTGAGCGTACTGACATCCATGATTGGCTAGTGTTGCTGTGATTGACAGGGGACAGAGCTACACTGTCCATCCCCTGCACAGAACATCAGTTTGACAGCATCTCTTGGCGGGTTCCCGTTGCACCACTGGGGGTCTCATGCGCTCCATGTTGCATGGTGCTGCTGACGGTGCTGAGACATGAGTACATTCACACAATAACAGAATGTCTCTCTCTGTCTATGTTTGTATGTGTAGGAATACAAGCGCAAGCATATGGAGGAACAGTTGCAGGCAGAGAAGCTACAGAAGCATCTGCAGCAGGAGCGGTCCAACTTTGCCCCCATTCATCAACATCACCAGCAGCAGAACTCCAAATTGGGCAAGAAACCACAGCTGTATCACTACAAAGACCAGATCAACCCCAGCGAGAAGCCCGCCTGGGCCAAAGAGGTGAGGCACTCCTGACCCACGCTTCCTCCCCCTGGGTGGACATGCTTCTGAATGTATGTATCCATGTAGCTGTGCTGGAGGAACTGGCAGGTTCCTACGTTTGTTTTTTTTTATGGATGCTAGAAGATCAGATCAGATACAGCTGGCAAACCCAGTTCTGTTTGAACCGAAAAATGACTCTACACTGGGAAAGACCACAGAGACTGACTGCAAATTAACTCTTTTTCCACAGAATTCCTTTTCGACACTGCTGGCTTTTCAAAAACATCCTCTGTCTATAACAAATCTGTCTGTAATGGTCAAGTAATATTTATATAGGGTTTGAGTAGAAAGAATATTATTTTGATTGAACTCCTAAGCATCTGTTTGTCAAGCTTGCTGTTTTGTGTATGTGTATGCTTACATGTTCCTGTTTACATGTCCTCGTGGTGCATGCTGTATGTGTTAACTAAGCTCTTTAATCTACTTTTTCCAGGAACTCAACAGTAACTTCCCTCCCCAGCTCATGGAACACCAGAAGAGCCTCCATGAGGCCTCCTCCTGCTGCCCCCACCCCCCACAGCACCACAAATCTGCCTCCAACAACATAAACTTGCCCGGTTCCAAGCAGCAGGCAAAGCCCCGCGGCCGAGCTGCCGGCCCCCGTCGGCCGCCGCCCTCCATCAGCATCTCCGGGCAGGACGTGGGGGGCTCCAAGCCCTCGGCCCTGCAGCGCGGCCTCAAGCTGCACCACCTGCGCACCCAGCAGGGCGAGCGGTGCCGCAGCCCGAGCCCTAAGTTCAGCAGAAGGGTTAGTCAGGAGAGGCAGCTCAAGGCCCGCGCCGCCTCCCATTCACCCTTCCGCAGGGTAGACGTAGACAAAGACCAGGAGCAGGGCGAGGACGCAAAGCAGCTGGAAGGCAAGGGGTCACTGAGGGCCTCCAGCCAGGAGGGCCTGGTGGGCCACAGGCACGTGGACCTGTCTGCCCCGGAGCACATGTTCCAGTATCCGAAAGGAACTAAGCAGCAGCGCGCCCACTCCGTGCCCTTTGGGAACCTCAGGGCCATAGCCCAGCTAGACAAGCCTCAGTTTAAGCTGAGTTTGGATGAGGAGCAGAATGAAGGTGGTGTGCAGTATAGAGACAGCACCCATGAGCGTAAGAAGGGCCGCAGGCTCACGGACCTATCCATGTCCGCTCCCGAGAGTTTACTCAAAGAGTCCTTCGGTAACCTCCTAGCTGTGCCCCAGCAGCCCTGGGAAAGGCCTCATTTTCATATGAGTTTGGATGAGGATGAGGATGATGAGGAAGAGGAAGTTAATCTGTCCTCTTTAAATTTAAAGCTCTCTAATTCAGAGGCCATGTTGACAAAGATTGGCGTTGGGAAACTTTTCCGTTCGCACTCTATGTGCGGTCATGACGCTCTGGTCAACATGGATGATCTTTATGAGTTTAAGAGGACAGTCATGAAAAGCAAAGCTGGTGTTTTGAAGTCTGTGAAGTCTGCGATCCGCTGGTTGGGGCTGTCTCCCCGTGGTTCTCCCCGTGGTTCTCCCCGTGGTTCCCCCCGTGGTTCCCCCCGTGGTTCCCCTTTTTCCTCCCAAGGGTCCCTCATTCACAGCCCTTCCTATTCCAGATCACCTTCCCCAAGCAGCCCAAGCTCTTACCCTAAAGCCCGCTCCACCAACCTTTCCCCCAGTTTACTCATCAGCTCTCCCCCCTTGTCCTCCAGTAATCCAAGCTCTCCTGATTCTGTCTTTAACTGTTCTGCTCCGTGGATCATGAGGCCCGTGATTCATTAGGACAGAAGGTCTCCTGCATACCTAAATGTAAATAGATATGTAAAATAGTTCAGTAGTATTTTCATTTTTGTTTTTATTTTTACCTTTTTTTTTACCTATTTTTTCTTAATTTCCAGTCTTTTGTTATGTCTACAAACCCCTTCACAGTACAATCTTTTACTAACAGTGGATTTCAGGCTTGATGACAAACATGTACTGAAAGAGGCAGATAACTGCAATGATATCAGATCAACTTTGGGCTAAAAATGACCATCCTAGGGTTTTTTCATTTGTTTTTATTTATCATTTTTATTATACAGTTTTGTCACTAGAGCTTGGTTTTTGCATTCTGTTTGACCCCACCAGTGTAGTGTAGCAAACAGTCACTCTAACAAGCTATAATGTAGCAAAGTGGAAATGTAGTGTTTTTTTTAACATAGTAGTAGCCCCCCACAAAATGGCCGAAAGGTTCATCGAAAGGTTCACCTCTCAGGAACCTCTCTCCCATTATTTGGTCTCTTAATCCGAAGCTTGATGCCTCTCTACCCAGACGGCCTGAGAGAACCCCGCGTTTGAGTGTAAGCCCACTTCGTTTAGTCTTGTCCTGGACGTCTGCTGGGCACTGCTGGCCTCTTGGTGGTGGACCTTCCTTGCTCTACTCGCTGTCAAGCTTATGTTTAGAAGGACTTGGTTATGCAAGAACTTGGTCTTGCCGTTAGACTAACAATGTAGGCTATGCTGTAGTTCAGAATTATTCACTGCTCACTTCTTTGGGGTCTTTGGATTCTTTCCACTCTGAGTCAGTCCCATTAAATTGTTTAATAGAGTCTTTGAGCTTATAGATTTTCATTAAATGGTGTCATGTGCTAGTATTAGCTGGAGTCTCTTTTTTCATAATAACTTGATAATGGGGCTTCTGTAGATTAACCTTTCGGTACCCAAACTCTAGGGTTTGAATGGAGGATGTGTTACTGCACACACACACACACACACACACACACACACACACACACACACACACACACAGGCAGATTGAGGGGGAGGGGCAAGAGTTTTTTTTAACACAGCTATCATATCCTAGATTCCCATTTCACTTTTGTGAATCCCTCAACAGTGCATAAACATCTTCTCCATTACAACCTCTGGAGTGAAGGGTCTTTACCTCCATCATCAGGGGTCTCCCTCTCTACCTCTTGATTTACACTGTTGTTATAGTCACTAATTTGACTTGATCCATGCTCTGTTTTTAGTCTGTGCTTTATTCCTGCTCCTGTGGTGCTTTGGCCCTTGGTTGGTGGCCAGGTTGGTGAGAGCTGTGGTTCTGACTTAGGCCTGTGTTGTGTTGCCCAGGTGGAGGAGCGGTCCAAACTCAACCGCCAGAGCCCGCCAGCCCTGCAGCACAAAGCCGCTACCCGCACCCCTGACCTGGTCCTGCCCTCCCGCTGCGAGACTTTCATCACTGGTGGTGTGCAAGCAGCTCATACCCCGCATCTGCACAGGCCCGTGGATCCACAGGTACTCACCTCACCTCACCTTGCTGCATCTCGCCCCTGCAATTCTCTACACCAGCAGCAGGAAGGAATTTCTGTGTTTGTGACACAGACATGTAAACACTGATACTGATGAGCTGTTGTGTGCTGCCAGCAAGGCTGAAACCAGGGACACCAGGGTTTGGACATGGCCTTATGGGACATTTACGGAAGGCTAAGAAGTGATATAAAACAAGCAGCAGTTTGAAAACTAACACTGTGACACATCCTTTAACGCTACAGACTAGATTAGAAATACAAGGAGAATCACATTACTTTATGTATTAACAAGGCAGGTGGGAAGGTCTAGGCTATTTATAGTGCTATTAATTCTACTGTTACTGAGGCCAGGAGTGGTGGCACTAGTCCTTGTGCTTTTCCCCTTCTCTCCTCTCAGCTGCCCCACCACCTCGCGGTCGGAAAATCTCGTGCTTCCGCTCTTCCGGGTTTTCTATCTGGGAACAACAAGACTAAGGGCTTGGCAGCCTTCCAGAAGAGTCCGGTCACCCACCAGCCCAAGGTGCCTCAGCAGTGCTCGAACCCCTCGTCCGAGATGCGTCCTGCGCCTGCTCGCCCACCTGGTCATGAGGAGAAGGTTGACCACAGCACCCCCTGGCTTGGAGAGGCAGATATCACACCCAAGGTCAGCACCAGAGCACCAGAGCAGCTCTAGAGGTCAAACTCTTTGGAAAACCTGGCAGAATAATATAGGCAAGAAATCCCAAACAACATCCCTGGAGATGCACTCCAGTCCTCTCAGACACCCCTGGTTTAGGTAGCATCGAACACTTCTCTAAGTTACTCCTGACTGTGAAATATAAAATTTCAAGACTGTTGTTTTCGTTATCGCTAACATGGTTAGTTGAACTAGCCAAGATGTTGAGGATCACATACACCATACAGCACACGTCTCTACTTTCTCTGACATGTGGATGTGTATGTTCTCTCATAAAGCTATGCAGTGCTGCCCAGGTGTTCCAGCCAACCACCTCCATCTCCCCATCTGTGCCGAGGAGGAGCTTGCCCAGAAACGGAACAAGCGGAGGCGGTGAGCTGGCGCCTCGGACAGCCACTCAGCTCCTGCTCAGAAGGTCAGTCTCCATGCTGCAGCCCTGCTGTACGTTCAGCATGAGACAGGCGCAATGCGGCCGTAATTATCCACAGCCCAGAATCGGCTGAGACAACATGTTATTTTACTAGTCATGGATTTCACAAAAAGATAAATAATGTAAAGGAAACCAATCAGTTGAGTTGTTCTTTTAAATATAGGACTTTAAACATATTTGTGATGGACAACACGTATTGTTTAGTGTGTGTTGTACACCCCTTGTTGAGTGTGTGTGGTGTGGATCTGCAGTAATCCAGACCTGAAGGGCATGGAGCTGACCCTTGACATGGCTTTACAGACCAGCGGCAGCAACAGCTCTTCCACCTGCAGCACACCCAGCTCCAAGGAAGAGACCTGCCCAGTCACGAACCAGAGAAATCAGACCCCAGGTGAACACATGCCCAAAGAACTGTGTGTGTGTGTGTGTGGGGGGGGTGCTTCTGGTACTGATACACATTTCTCGCATGCCAGTATCTCTTAGCATTGTTACTGTTGCCTTCTGAGGTATTTGTCTAATTGTATGTGTGTGTGAATTTGTGTTATCTAGCTCCTGCTAAAACGAAGGACACTGCCATGGTGTGTCAGGAGGTGCTGAAACCCCGGCAAGAAGAAAAGAAGGAGAAGAACAGGGTCAGCGAGATCCCACCACCCCTCACAGCCCAGCTTCACCCACACCAGCTAACACGGCTAACTAAGTGCTAGCTAACACTTGCTAATGCTAATATGCATCTTTTGTTAAATACTCATTCACTGTTAGTGATGTGGTGTGCAGTGTCCCTTTTAAACTTTCCCTCGGGTTCTCACTCCTGCATTTCTACAAAGCAGCAAAGTTCTTCAGAGGCTCCGTAAAGGGATGTGCCTTTAAGGTTCAGTTGTGAATTCCAGTCACACGTTCGGATGCAAAATCTTGCAGGCATAGAGTGTGTTTCTCAGGGTCACACACACAAAGCTCTGTATACTTGATATGCCTCAGCTCTCCTCTCAAACTGCAGAGAGGCCTGAGAGGGTTAGCGGCGGCTAACTGCCCATCTGAGGGGCTCCTTCTTCTGCCGAAGCTCCGCCTCCAGCCTCTGTGCAGGGAGGCAGAGCAGACCCGTGGGAAACAGCGCTAGCCTGTCCATTCACAGAGGGCAGGAGCATGTCAGTGGAATGGCAGCTGACGGAATAACGTTGACATTTTGGAAGCTGCAAGCCCAACTACACATTGTGAGACAGAGAGAGAGACTGAGACTAAGAGAGAGCATGCTCCAGTCACACATGCCAGTCTGAGCATTCCAGGCCTCCAGCAGCAGAGCAGTGGAGATAATCACGTTTTCTGTTTCGTTTGGTTTTCCTTTTTAAATGGTTTGGCTGTGAATGCGAGAGGTTTCCCCTGAGCTCACATCCTAACTGCAAACCAGAAAGAGAAGCACACTGAGACCAGATAAGGGTTCAACAGAAGAGCTGTGGACATGTTTAGCTGACTGACCTAGTCTGTACTAACCTTCAGCCCCCCTTCTTTCTGTGTCTCTCTCTCTCTCTCTCTCTCTCTCTCTCTCTCTCTCTCTCTCTCTCTCTCTCTCTCTCTCTCTCTGATGGTGGGGTTGCTAGGCACAGTGCTGTGACTCTCTTTGTGTCTGCTGGTTTCAGTAGCATGTCTAGTCTGAGAAATGACTGTCCTCTTTCACCTCCAAACTTTCTCACCGAGTTGCTGGCTTTGTCGCACACACACTCACACACACACACACACACACACACACACACACACACACATTACCCAGCTTCCAGCTTCTTTGTGCCAGGTTGTTTGAAACCTTGCTGTTTCCACAGCAGAGGTTAAGGAAGGGGAGAGATATCCCATCTCTCCACCAGGGGCCTGTGCTGTGCAGACATGAGTGCCCTCTACAGGCGATCCTAAAGAGAGGCAGTGATAGCTGTCCCATCTGTCATACTTTTTAAATGTTAACTGCTTCAGGGAATTTAGTTCTTCACTTAAGTTTGTCATTGGAAACCAGTATTGAAGTATCTGTGGGAACATAGATAGGTTAGGTGTTCTATCAGAGCTGTTGTGCTCAGGGGTGAAGGCAGCTGGACTACATCCTTGTGTGCAACACACCCACTGACTGCATCATCTGCACTTCCATCCCCACAGGATCTGAGTGCCGTGGCTGAAGAACCTGGCGAGGTGCATGT
>JAOYMR010000012.1:6061808-6087538 GCA_025802075.1 Tenebrosternarchus preto | reverse complement strand
TCTCTCTCTCTCTCTCTCTCTATCTCTCTCTCTCTCTCTCTCTCTCTCTCTCTCTCTCTCTCTCTCTCTCTCTCTGTAAGACCTGGCCACCCCGACGCCACAGAGAACCCCGAAGGCCCGTCGCTTCCTCCTCCCTTTCGTCTTCTGCTCCCACAACTCTCGGCCTAAGGGTAGCCGGCGTGTGTGTGTGTGTGTGTGTGTGTGTGCAGACTAATGCTCCTCTTTGCCTCGTGCATGCCCTGCCCCCTGCCTCTCCCTCAAACCACGCCTACCTCGAGACCTCATGTTCTTCTCTAATAAAGCTCCTAGCAGAGTTGTCACATGTTGTTTGGGTTATAGAAGAGTCCTGTTTGTGATCAGGATGCCAGGATGGGGTTTTTTTTTGTCCATGTAATTCTTGTCAAGTCAAAGTCAAATGTATTTTTTACAACATTTTACAAGTGCTGCCACAAAGCAGCTTCACAAACACATGGGTTGAAGTCCCTAATGAGCAAAGCCAGGGGCACCAGTGGTAAGAAAAACCTCCCTGCGATTAGGAAGAAAACTTGGGAGGACCAAGACTCAGAAGGGAACCCATTCTCCATCGGGCAGCCCAGCTAGTAGCAGACCATATTTATAAAACAATTTCTAGACTGAGCAGTGCCTCCAGAGTGGATGTTCAGGTAGGTGGAGCATCAGCGAGTCCCCTGGAAAACCGGAGCATTTTCTAAGTGCTTCATGGCATTGTCTTTGTTGAAACATGTAAGCAAGATACAAAATGCAGGTTAAATACGTAAACATTAAATTAAACACACATATATCGTACTTGTGCCAGTGATTAGCATGTGGCTCCAGCAGGCTTGTCTATAGTAGGACAACTAAATGGAGAGCCTGGAGGTGACCACAGTAATGAGGGCTCACTGAGCTGTTGCTTTCCACCCAAATCATCGTCACAAACTAGTGAACGCATGACGTGACTGGATGACAGCATCAACATCTCAGATTACCAGAAGACTCTATGACTGGGGGCCCCAGGCTCTGCACCTTTATATGCAGTGGATAAACTAAAGGCTTGATTAAATAAGTGAGTCTTAAGCCTAGATTTAAAGATTGGAACTGTGATTGAATCTCAGATTGAAGCTGGAAGACTGTTCCATAGCTGAGGGGCTTTGAAACCCTGCATTTTGAGAACGCAGCAAGTCAGGTGGATTAAAGTATACACTAAATTCACTCAGATATTGTGGGGCCAGACCATTTAGCGCTTTATACGTCAACAAAAGAATTTTAAAATCAATTTCATATTTAACTGGGAGTGCAATGCTGAGAGAGCAGGACTAAAGTGGTTGAATTTTCTAGCTGCATTCTGGACTCTGGCTGCTGAATTCTGTACGAGTTTCTTAAGGAACTTTTTATAACATCAAATTAGAAGAGCATTACAGTAGTCCAGTCTTGATGAGATAAAAGTGTGGACCAGTTGCGCTACATCTAATAATGAAAGTAAATGTCTCAATTAAGCAATATTATGTAAATGCAAGAAGGCCGATTTCGTGATATTGCATGTCAAAGGAGAGGTCAGAATCAATAGTGGTACCTAAACTTTTTACCACAGATTTAGGTGTTACTAAAAAAACATTTAGGTGTAAGAGGAATATTATACAAATTGCTTCTTGCAGCTTTGGGTCCAGTCTTATCAGAATTTAGAAGGCACAGCTCTCAATTTTGTGAGTAGTGTTGGCAACTGAGGATCATCAGCATAGCAATGGAAGCTAATACCATGTCTGTAAATAATTGTGCCTAATGGTAGCATATTGTCACGGGAGAGCCCCGAAGAGCCGACAAAAGCCGACAGGACTCAACGTGTGTTTAAGAAAAAAACATCTATTTCCGGTTTTGTTTTCACTACGGATCAACGTTGCGACAATACATTAATCTCCCACATCGACACCAACAAAGACACATAAACGCTTTTATACACTCACCCTAACAAGACACAGATGAAACGTATAACAGCAACAACAAGAACAATCACACGCCACACCCACAACACCCAAACGTACACATGCGCTTCACTAGATCGACAAGACAACCGAACACCCCCCACACAGACACGCCCACACAAACACGAGAAAGGAGAGGCGGCCTGGGCAGCCACCGTGACACATGTATAAGGAGAATAATATGGGACCCAATACAGATCCTTGTGGGACACCATATTTTACTTTTGTGAGCATACATTATGTACAAGGACAAATTGGTAATGATCTGTTAGGTTGTATTTGAACCAGTAGAGTGCTTGACCTCTTATGCAAACAAGTGTCTCCAGCCTATCCAGTAGAATGTTGTGGTTGATGATGTCAAAAGCTGCACTAAGATCTAAGAGTATAAGAAAAGAATTGTAACCTTTATCAGAGGATATTAAGAGATCACTAACTACTTTAGTCAGTGCAGTTTCAGTGCTGTGGTCTAAAACCAGACTGAAATAATTCAAGGACATGATTTGTCTGCAGACAAGCAGAGAGTCGTGAAGAAACTTTCTCTAGAACTTTGAAGATAAAGGACAGATTAGAAATTGGTCTGTAGTCGGACAGTTCTTGGGGATTGAGACCTGTTTTTTTAATTAGTGGATTAATGACCACAAGTTTACATGATATGGGGATATAGCCTAGGTTAATAATAGTGAGCAAGGGTTCTATACTAATAGGCAGTAGCTCTTTGAGCAAACGAGGTGTGATAGCATCCAGTATACATGTGAAAGGTTTGGAAGAATTCACCAAGAGATAAGCTCATCATAACTGACTGGGGAAAAGAATTCTAAACAATCAGAGCTGACCAGGCAGCTACCACAAAGCATTTGCAGATTGACAGGGTCTGAAATAGCATTGGCCAGTTTGTCAATCTTATCATTAAAGAACTTCATAAAATTGTTACTGCTACATTCCTGTGGGATTTGAGATTTGACTTCAGCATGATTTCTGGTTAGTTTCCATGCAGTATCAAGCAGGAATCTTGGACTGTTTTTATGTTCTTCTATTAGAGAATACTTGGTATGAATGTTTTTCCATTAGAGAACACTTGGTATGAAGATTTTGCTGCATGAAGGGCATGCTTATATTCAGTAAGGCTGTTTTTACATGACACTTTATAAAAACCTTATCTAAAGCTTTACAGGTAGAATTCTCTATGTGCTCGGTCGAAGCCCCTCTGGAGCCATGGCTAGATCAGTGTCTGTCAGATCCGGCTCCTCCACTGAGATGTCATTCACCCCCCTGCGAAGGCTCTAGTCCTGGAGCTGGGGGCTTGCTAACTATGCCTGTGGCAACCAGACCTGCTAGACCAGACCTGCTACCGTCTGCTCTCGAGACCTTTCTAGAACCCTGATGCGCTCTTCTAGGCATAAAATCTGGCTAATAATTAACCTACATTTCTCACATGAAAAATTTTCACTATTAATAGAAGAGGGATATCTATACATGCCACACTCAGCACAAGCAACAAGTAAATCAGCCATGATGAAAAATGATTATGCCTGCTGGTAGAATACTTAGCTTTGGTTAAGTTGTGTTTTGATGGGTTAATGAGGGTGGAGAGGTCTTCTGATGACTCATGGAAACTGCCAATATTGTGTAGTTATATCCAGAAATTAATACACAGATTTTAAAGATGAAAACAGAAAAAACGGCTCAATTAACTTAGCAATAGGGTGTGCCAAAACAGTGGCATTTTGTGCGAAACTTTATGAAAGCAGGAAACAGGAGTCAGTTCTCTTTTTTGTGGGCTGCCTTTGTCAAAACAGGTTAAGTGCTTACTTGTAAGAAATGAAATATGTTCTTTAAGCCCTGCATCCTTAATTACCATTGTCCTTTACAGCTTAATGTGTGACAAGCTTTTTCTGTCCCACGTTATATGTGTGTATACGTGATGCATAGCATGTTGCATGTATGTAAATTTTGTATGTACATGCATGCATGCAGGTTGCAGCCTCCAGTCCTAAGCAGACTGTCTTATCATGCATGTGTTTGCTTTTACCTTGCAGCCTACATCCACTCCAACCAGATCATGGGCTGGGGAGAGAAAGCCATAGAGATCCGCTCCGTGGAAACAGGCCACCTGGACGGGGTCTTCATGCACAAGCGAGCACAGAGGCTCAAGTTCCTCTGTGAGCGGAATGACAAGGTAAGTTCTCTCCACTCTCTCTTCAGCACCTCTTCTTCTCCACAGCCGAGATTTAAAGTTTATCTTCTCTGTGCTGGAGCTTCGTCTCACGCCCTTGGTTCGCCTCTCCTCTTCCCCCGGGCAGGTCTTCTTCGCCTCTGTGCGCTCAGGCGGAAGCAGCCAGGTCTTCTTTATGACGCTGAACAGGACCTCCATGATGAACTGGTGAAGGCTCTTGACCAATGCCTGAATCAGAGCCTTGTCCACTCTTACCACTGTGCTTGCGAACAATCAAACAGTCCAGCACTCCCCTGGGCAGAGAGAAGTCTCGCAGCTGTGGATTTGAGACACAGTTATGCCACATCCTGCTCCTGGAGCCTCTGAAGCCAGTCACAGTAGCACAGATGCCCTGCAATGACACACAGTCTCCAGATGGGGGCAGTATCCAAACATACATGGTTCTAGACTAATTTGTGGTCTCAGATGAAGCTGAACTACAGTTCTCTTATTGTACTTTCACACCATCCATTGCATTTATCTAACTGTGTTTTTTGGCAGTTTAATCCATTGTAATATTGAGCATTGTTTATGGTAAAACAAATGTAGAGATAACCAGTCAAAATTTAGGCTCATGGTCTAGGCTCATAAACAGTAACTGTTTAGTGAACAATTTTTGTTGCCCAAAGTTTTTAAAGAATTTTACAAACTTGTACATGAAAAATCAGGTCTTGCTCTGGTGCTTGTTTGTGCTCAAACTGTCCATTATCAAAAGTACTGTCTTGCAGAATCTCTGTGTTCATATCAATCAACCGAACATCAAATGGATTGAGTTAAGGTTAGTTTGGGGAAATGTGCTGTGAATTCGATTGTCTACATTGATGGGACAATCAAATTCCGAAGGATTTCTGAAGCACAGAGGCTAAATCCAGTTACTATACCTCAATGTATTTTCCTTCTTCCACCCTTCTTCTACCCTCATAATTCAGGTGGTGTTAGTGGGGGCCAAGGCAGACACACAGGGGCTGTGAAATGAGGTGCCAGCACCTGATCACTAAAGATCGTCACTGCCTACACACATGTGGACACTCACTGGGAGGTGTTTTTCAAGCCAAGCCTTTGAGGCATGTCTTAGTGATGTAATCTCCAAAGGAGCCTTTGAGGCTTTCTGACTAGTGCCTAGCACAACTTAAACTTGAAAATTGAATGATGCTCCATTATTTAGCTGTAGTGTGGCCACAAATATGCGGTCATCACTGAAATGCTCTTTATTTTTATTTTTAGTTAATTTGTTCTGTTTCTGTATAGCTTTTTTTAAAATAATGCATATATAGTAATATTTTAATATGAACATCAGATACAATACTATATTACATTTTTAAACTACATGTATATATTAGGGTGAACACATTCCAGAAAAGGGAGTAGGTTCTTGATCTTCTCTATGTGTTTAAAATAAATATAATGTTAATAGATCATAACTTACAGATGGTCATATATTAATCAGTATTGGTGTGTTGGTGTGTTTTTTTAAGGTTTTAAAAGAAGTTACGTACGTAAGATTATTTAAGTATGCAAAGAGCACTGGCCTCCACTTCAACAAGTGTTTGAAGCTCCATGATCACACTTAGCTATGTTCATGAGCACACTTAGCTGTGTGCTGGCAGTGCATTTTGTACGGCGTCAGTCATTTCACAAATTTTTGCGTGAGATTTTTAAATATGCTTTCTAAACCAGATGAACAGCTCTGACACTGTGGTGCTCAATTACTAATTTTATCTTGAAGAGTTTTATAATGATCTTACAGCTAGAATTCAGTCGATTTTAAACATAATCTTACCAGCCACTTCTTTAAACAAGCTTTTTTTTACATACACATCTTCATTTCTATTCTTGCATCGCAGCTAAAATATTTTAATACTTCAGAGGGTCATTATTTAAATGCATAGGTTCTTCCAAAGGTCATGTGTAATTTGCACACAATATAGATATGTATAATTGAGATGTTATTGGGTCTTACTTAGCTGAAGAATGTAAGAAGAATGTTTAACTGAATGAGGAGCGAACAAAGCTTTTAGCAATAATGAGTGAATAACTGGTTTCAAGATTATTCACCTCACTGTGCTTATTTTAATGACATTGGCACTTTGACACCAGAACTACTGTTTATTCTTTCTTCTTTTGTCATTCTTTGTACACCTTTTTGTTTATTCTTATTTTAAACTTTTTTCTTTTTTGTTATTAATTTGTTTGAGATGAAAAAATGAAGAAAAAAATTAAACTAGCATCTTTTCTACTTTTGTATTTTGTTGCTGAGCATTCATAGGGCACACACGCACACACGCATAAACGAACTCAAACACCATCTGTGCACCACTGCAGCTTAATGGACTCTCTCTCTCTCTCTCTCTCTCTCTCTCTCACACACTCTCTCTCTCTCTCTCTCTCTCACACACACACACTCTCTCTCTCTCTCTCTCTCTCTCTCTCTCTCTCTCTCTCTCTCTCTCTTGCTTGTTGTCTGTCTGTTAAAAGTGCCTAGCACTTGTTTTGTAAAGAGCTTATTCAGAGTTTCTCACAGAAGCTTCCACGTTCATCTCCTGAACGACCCTCAGACTTTGCTCTTGCCCAGAGCTGTAACTGACTAACTTCTGTTACTCGAGCACATTTTCCCAGACATTCCTTGATCATGATAGGAAATTTAATGTACATTACCGACAAGCATTTACCAATTATTTACTTGGATTATTTACTTTAAAAGTGTCCCTCTTTTTAAAATATTACACCCACCGCTTGTTTGTTACAACACAAACCAACAAAGAATGAATTTCTGTAGTGTTGTTAACTAAGAACCGAGTACGGATTCATTATGGATTATTTTCGGCCAGATAAATACGGAGTGAGAATGTACCTGTAATGTGAGGGGGGAGATTGATCCAGCCATGAGGTTAGTGTTCAATGTGCAGATCTCCTGGTGTGCAGTGTGTGACGAAGGCATGATCTTAACCCCAGGATTGATCATTACCTGGTAAAAAAAACAGCAGAGAACCTTGGATCTTCATTTACTGCAGCAAGGAGTTTGCCACATGATTTAGCTGACATGGAGAAGGTAAATTCTTTTTTTTTTTTACTGATTTGTGAATAATTATGAAAGAAAACTTGACAGTAGAATTTTTATCAGAGAGATTTTAGTGAAATAATTGCATGTATGTGTGTCTGTTTGTGGCGTAGACGCTGATAAAATGCTTTTTGATGGCATGTTCTGACATTCGGACTTGTTTGTGCAAACTTTTAAAATACGTATTTCAATAGATGTCTCATATGTTTTTATTTGTTGTCATCTGTTTTATTTACATTGTTTTTACTCAGCATGTAATCAGACATTTCAGCCTTAAATGAACCTGAATTCTGTTTAAATTTAATCTGGGATGTTTTTATAGGTCATGCAGGGATTTTGTTTTCTTTCAAAGCCCCTGACTGATAGATATAAGGGCTTTTCCACACTATAGCAGTTGATCACTGAACCTTTATCATATGATTCCAGTACAGGATCAGCACATGAAGTGCATGCCTTAATATTTTCCTCCCTACCACACCAGGCTGAACATATCAGCTCATTATCAAGCTGTTGAATTGCTGAATGAGAGAAAAGTGCAGAAAAAACTTTCAAATGTACTTTATAGCTCTATATAATTTAGTATGTGGATGTTTTTAATTGAATAATAATCTAATTCATTTATATTGTTATTATTAATATTAAATAATGATAATTTTTATACATTTTAAATAAACAACAACAATAACAATAATAATAATAATAATTATTATTATTATTATTATTATTAGAAAATCACTTTGGAATATTATCGCCATGTTCGCCTGGTCCTCACGTAAGAGCAGAACTCCCACAACATGATGACTGCACAGTTTGGCCGTGCCAGTTCACATGTACTTCTGTGGAATTACTGTCTGGCTTAAACCTGATATTAAAAGGATGAAAGGATGCAAGACACAAGAACTGCTGACACACACAGTCTCCATCTACTAATAGAACTCATGTCCGCATACAGGACGGCGATCTCTGGCCTTGGAGACTACATCGATCTCGGCCAGGACAAGTTTGCAAAGCTCGAGAAAACATATGAGGCAAGAAAAGTTAAGCGCACAAGGAAAGCCAAAGTACTCTCTCCTCATGGACGCCAAAACTGCAGCCCAGGTACTGGTTGATCTGCAAAGAACTTGGTGGTCAAGTTCCTGAGAAATGGTATGAGCACCTGCCTGAAAAAGTTGTATATATTGATACACCTTTGATAATGTGGGACATGGCAGTGCAAACCGTGTCTGCAAATCATTCTGAAAGAGAAAGCCTGCTTGTAAGGCTTACAATGATCATCACAATGGAGAAAAACTTTGGAAGGACAAAGACCTTGAGATCAAAGTGAGAAGAATATGCATCACCAGGATCTAGAACTGTGACTGTGGTGTTGCGAGCTCTCAGTGCCATCAAGAAAGGATTTGACGAGCATCTTCAAGAGTTTCCAGGCCATCACAATGCCCATGAGGTGCAGAAGATCACACTCAGGGGGATCAGAAAAGTTCTACATGTCCTAAACGAAAGTCCTACATTTGGTTAGGACACAGCTAGCCCAAAGCCACTGGCAAAAGCCAACAAATGAATAATAATAATAATAATAATAATAATAATAATAATAATAATAATACCTTTAGATTATAGTATAGATATGAATCCTGCAGATTACCAGTGGTGAAATGATGTGCAGTGAGATGTTGTGTGCACATGTAAGGTACTGATCCTGCCTGGCTCCTGTTGTGTTTCATTCATACAGCAGCTCACTGGTACTCTGGCGTTGGCTGTGTTCACTGCAGTGCTGGGTTCACTGCAGTACGGCTACAGCCTGGGCGTCATCAACGCTCCACAAAAGGTCATCAGCCTCCACACAATGTGTGAGAGTTTTACTGCAAAATGATTTCAGTTTATGCTAAGAAAGTGATTTTCATCTATAGGAAATGTTTAAGGCACAATGTTACTATTCTCCATTTTGTTCTCAGAAATGCCTGATGTTTAGCTTCTGTCAAACCAAACCAAAAGCTGGAATCAGGAATCAAATGTGTAATCAGGCATTGAATTTTATGTTATATGAATCTTTGTTATAGGTCATTGAAGGACACTATGCACGTTCGCTTGGATTTCATAATTCTTCTACCAGCCTACAGCAGGAGTCCTTCCCCATACCACATATGTACTGGACCTTATCTGTGGCCATGTTCCCAGTTGGTGGGATTGTGTCCTCCTTTATGGTGGGATTCGCAGCTGACTACAGAGGAAGGTTAAGTAAAAAAATAATAATAAACAAACATCATGCTAGGGATTCTGTGCTCCACTGCTCTACACACACTTCCATCTTCTTGTTCTCTAGGGTTGCTAATTCCTGAAGAGTTGAATCAGGTGTGTCATACATTTTATGAAACATAAAAATGTGTTCCCCCAGCCCTAAATTAGTTTGTGCTCAATGCTTTTATCAGACAAGAAGGGTGTTTTTCCTCAGATCCAGGTAGCGTCCCAATGGGGATCCATATTGTCTGTGCTTTCTCCTGCAGGATTAAAGGCATGCTGGTGCTGAATGTGCTGTCCATAGTGGCAAGCCTTCTCATGGGCCTGGCTAAGACAGCCAACCCTCACATCATGGTGATAGCTGGACGGACTCTCATGGGCTTCTACTGTGGTAAGACAGAGAACAAAGACATCATCTAGGTGCAATGCTACGTGAAAGCATAGTTCCCACACCAGTCTTACCCACAATTATATGATATTGAGTGTTTGACTATAGTTGGAAACTTCATTTGCAGCAGTAGGAACAGACATGCAGCCTCTTGCTGTGTTGGTGAGGTGAGAGACCTAAAAGACAAAATAAAACAAACAAACAAAAACCAGACTGATGTGTACTGTGGCTGTTCATCACTTTTACACTGTAAAGCATCAGCAAATGAAAACTATTTAAATTATTATCTAATAATGATCTTACTTTTACTCTCTCTTAGTTTCTTTCTTACTTGTGTCTTTAAAATGATCTTACTAAATTTGTGATTCATAATGTTGTCTTACTGCATGAATTAGTCTTGAATAACCTTCTCAAACTTTTGTGACAGACAAATATATGTCATATTGCTTACATTCAAGATGCTTTCATATGCTAAGATGAACTCTTAAAGAAAAGAGTTCATGCCAAGTTTATGCAGCCCTGGCAGTTGGGTGAAAATTGTGCCTAAAGTGGTTAAAAGAAAACTGAAAGGAAGTTGTGGGGTTTTATCATCTTCAATTTGCACACAATTAAAGATTAGTAAATGGTACCATATCCAATCCATTTAGCTGTAAAACATCACCATGATGAAGTGTGGTTTACAGTCATGGTGCGTGCCTGGCTGCTGCCTCCATTGGTCTGCCCTTGTGTCCTGCAGGCCTGTCGTCTGGGCTGGTCCCCATGTACATTGGGGAGATCGCGCCAGTGAAGTTCAGAGGTGCTCTGGGAACCCTTCACCAGCTGGCTATTGTAACAGGCATTCTGATCAGCCAGGTGACTGCTGAACAAGCATGACACATCAGTGCATCTATAGTGCAAGTTAGAAGATGACTCAAAGGTTTTTGATAACTAACAAGCCTTGATAACACTAACAAGCACTAGAAAGATGGAATGATGTTTAGAAAAGTTTAGATGGAATGAAGGTTCTTCTATTTGCTGGTTCACAGTTCCATTCCGATTCCCAGTTCCATTCTGTTGAGGGTTATGTAGTTCACATCTCTTGGGCAGTTGTGGCTTGTTTGGGGTGAATTAGTTCATGCATTTATAAAATAGCTGGTTGTGAAATGTTTCTGCCACAGATTCAAGTTCAACTATTCGAACCATCATGATGCATAAAATGTAAATGCAAACCTGCATATAATTTTCTTCACTTCTGGCATAAATGTGAAACAATTTACCAAGGCTAAAAGCTAATGATCATAACTGTTGCTTTCCCTGAAAATTGTCAGGTGTGTTTGACTGTGTCCTACTTTGGCTTAGGTCCTTGGCCTGGACTTCCTGCTGGGAAATGATAGCCTGTGGAATGTGCTGCTGGGTCTTTCTGGAGCTATTGCTGTCTTACAGAGTTTTCTGCTACTCATGTGCCCAGAAAGTCCCCGCTACCTTTACATCAAACTAGGCAAGAAGGATGAAGCCTGCAAAAGTATGTGTACAAGCCTACTTTCTAGAAGCTTCCTATTCAAAAGTACGTGTACAAGCCTAGTTTCTAGAAGCTTCCTATTCAAAAGTACGTGTACAAGCCTAGTTTCTAGAAGCTTCCTATTCAAAAGTACGTGTACAAGCCTAGTTTCTAGAAGCTTCCTATCCACAGTCTATTCTGTCATAGGCTTGTGTAGTTCACATCTGTTGAGGGACTCTCAAAGCCAAACAAAGAGCAAGACAAATAGGCTGTCAGGGGGAAGGAGATGGTTTCATTGACATGGTAAGCCAATGTTTCCCTCTTCCATTCCTGCCTGACAGGTTTAAAAAGGTTCAAAGGCGAGTATGATACATCCAGGGACATCGCAGAAATGCAGGCTGAGAAGGAGGAGGCCATGAAAGAAGCGCAAGTTTCCATCTGGAGGCTGGTGCGCTCCCAGGTGTACCGTCAGCAGCTCTTTGTGGCGTTGATGATGCACCTCTCTCAGCAGTTCTCTGGCATCAATGCAGTGAGCTCCCCCTTCACTTTATACTCCTACTTTATTGGCCATATCATTGTCATTTTATGGTCGCCATTTTCTTTCAGGCAAAAATAATATTTGTTCGTAACTCTGTGTTGTTGTTTTTTCAGATTTTTTATTACTCCACAGACATTTTCCAAACTGCAGGCGTCACTCAGCCAGTCTACGCCACAATTGGAGTTGGGGTTGTAAACACTGTGTTCACCCTTGTGTCCGTAAGCACATGCTAATTTAAAGATAAACACTGCTGCCAAGGAACAGGTGCACATCACTAGGTAACACCAGAGTGCTGTTTTAACTGGGCAATGCTCTGCTCTGCTGACACACATTACGTTCTTTCAGGCCAAATCTGCAATTAGAGCTGCCCGAATGTTCTCGGTTTAAACAGGGATTGCATACATTCAACATTATCCTTGAAGACACATCCCCAATATTCTTTGATGTCATAAATCAAGTGTCTTATTCACAATGACATTGACTAGAGGTGGTTTTCCAGCATGTCGCCCCCATCGTTGGATCTTTGAACAGTGTGGTGTCGGTGCATGTGATTGGTGCCATGGCTTTCATTCAGTCTCGCAGGGATTTCTATGTGTGAGGAGTTGCATAAGAGTAGAGGTGGAGAGTGTACTCTGATCCCTGGCTATACGTGGAACATTGCCAGATCTTACTGGCTTTGCTCTGCTTATCGCTTGGTTCAAGGACAGTGTGTTAGCATAGGCCTCTCTAACTAATGATGACAGAGTTCTCTAGAATCACACAGTTAGCCTACTGTCATTTTGCCCAGTACTCATTAACCTAGGCATTTTACTATTAAAAATCACCATGTCCTTGATTATTACTTTGTGAGTTCTTCAGTTTAATGAAGATATCAGAAATCAGACATTTGAAACGTTATCTGGCTTTCAGGTGGTCTTAGTGGACCGTGCAGGCAGAAGAACACTCATGTTGGTTGGGTTGGCAGGAATGTGCCTCTGTGCAGTGGGAATATCAGTAGGGCTCCTCTGTCAGGTAAGCTCCTGAAAGATATCCCTTTCATCCAATAAAAAAACATCTAATCATCGAATACTAGAAATAAACATTGTAACCATGAAAGATAATTTGAGAACATATTCTCATTTTCAAACATACCCTGGGAGAGTCACAGTATATGAATCACATGTATGTGAATGTACATACACTCTTTAATTTTCTCTATGAATCAAACCTTAGTGAATCTCTTATAATGTATCATGTATTTGAGAAGCTGCTGTTGATGCTGTAATGGTGATTTCAGCTGGATCTAATATCTTCTCATATGTTCTCTTCACAGACCAAATATTCTTGGATGAGCTACTTGAGTATGACAGCCATATTCATGTTTGTGTGCTTCTTTGAGATCGGACCTGGGCCAATCCCATGGTTCATTGTGGCTGAACTCTTCAGCCAGGGCCCTCGGCCTGCTGCTATTGCTCTGGCTGGCTGCTGCAACTGGACAAGCAACTTCATCATTGGCATGTCCTTCCCTTACGTGGAGGTAGAACGTGTTCAAGACACATTAACCGATTTGCATTGCTGGTGTTTGAATCCTACTAGGTCTTCAAAAATTATGATAAGAAACATGTGGATTCTGTTGCATCATCCTCTAGTACAGGCATCACAGTATCTGACCATTTTTCTTTGATGTGACTTTGCTTCGCAGGAGATCTGTGGAAAGTATGTCTTCTTCATCTTTGTGGTGCTCCTCTTCAGCTTCACCCTTTATACATGTTTTCGAGTTCCTGAGACCAAAGGGAAGACCTTCGAGGAGATAGCATTGCTGTTCCAGCGTGGACGGGTGCTCGTGACCTCAGAGCGTGGGCCGGAGACCGAGCTAGAGCAGCTCCAGGGTACCACTGAGGCCTGAGCAAGGCAACGTCAAGGCTCACGTTCTCAGAGCAGCAGCGGAATGGAGAGACTGAATGTTTTTATATAGGAGGACCTATAATAATAATAATATATATATATATATATATATATGCTATACCTAAGGTTTCCAAAGAAACAGAGATCCTTCACCTTCAGAGATCCTTCTGAAGTTGAAGCAAAAGAAAAAAACAAAACATACACCACTTTGCTCTTTAGTAAACCTTTAGTTCTATATAATACTAAGTGGATGGACTTGTACCTAAATAAATAAAAATAATGAACCAAAACAAGACAATAAACACATATATGCATACATAAGTGATACTTACACTTCAGAGCAAGTCATAGCAATACTAATTTCCATCATGACTGCTGATATTTGTACATGCACATGTGGAGCATTCATCCATGGAGAGGTCTTCAGTTATGTGGTATAACTATGTGCATATTAGGAGTGGTTATGGATGTGAGATGTTTTTATGAGAGTTCTGTTCTAGTTGACAGAGGGATATGGAGATGTTAAACGATTTACTTGTTGCCAGAAGCATTGAATAGTACCATATAACATGAATGTAGTTATCAGCGGCGTTTAGTGAGCAGCATGAACAAATTTCATAAATTCTATTTTAAATATTTTTTTGACAAAGTAGTGTACTCTATGAGCAACTTCAAGATATGAGCTGGTGGCCAAAATTTAATATCTGTGGCCAGAAATTAGCAAGAGTAATTATACCCAGGAGTAATTTTAAAAAGAAGTTTAATTTGGAGAGGAGATATGAAACTGAGGAGGTGAGTTATGTTTTAACTTTTTGCCTAACACTTTGGTACTGGTTACAGCTCATGCTATATGTACAGGTAATATGTGAGATTAATTAAAATTATTGTGACATATATATGTATAAATGACGTATATATATATATATATATATATATATATATATAGTCGTGACATATTGCCATGCCATTGTATTTCATAACAAACCACAACAATGAAGGCTACATTGAGATATTATTTATTATAAAACAAATTTAAAAATAGCTGTACATTTTATTAAACTGTTTTGAGATGGCACAGGCACACCCACATAAGTGTTAACTTCATGTGCAAATTCCAGTTTGCTCACCCAGTGGGGAAGAATTATTTATAAGTGAATATTCATTCTCTATGAGTTTATATATTACATCAACATGGTTATTAAAATAGAACCATTCTATTTGTAAATAGTTAGTAGTACGCTGAAGTTCTTAACTTTGGAGTCTAAAGATTTAAACCTGGTCAGGGAAGAACTGGATGTGAATTATTGAGAATATGTAGTATATGTAGTGTAAGAAGTATATATTTGGTAAAATTGTCTTTTTTTGGCCCCTTAATCCAAAGTCATCTTTTGTGTCCTTTTCTGCAGTTATTCTGCAGCTTCAGATCTTATGGTCTTCCTCTTTCAGATTTCAGGTATCACACAGTGAATGCCCTGCAAAGCCTCTACAGCTTGCCTTCACAGGCTTACAGTGAGTTCACCAGCCTTGCATTCTGCACTCTTACACCAGTTCCTGGCACTTGTCACACTTCCTCTTACTGCTGGCCCTTGGCTAAGGCTCATGATAGCATCTCCAAGGCTTCTTGGGCATCTGCTCAGAAAGTGTTCCAGGGATCCTCTACCAGCACTCAGAGGACAGGAGGGGGTCTCAGATTTGGAGCTCTTGTCACATCTGATCTATTTTGGGGGCTCTGTGGTAATTAGTGTGGCTGGTTACCTCTGTTATGTGAATGTCTCAGAAGCATAGCTGACTGATAATGGCTCTTCCTGCATCCAGACTTGAGACTTGTTTGCTGAACCTCTGTCTCCTGCCCCATGCATTTCACCCTGGCCTATATGTTCTTGCAGGTTCTTGAAGACTTTGGCACTGATTTAGCTCACTAAGCTCATTAAGCTCACAAGTTAGGCTAATAACCTTGTCCATCTTTCCAAGCTCTCTTTCCAGTAATCACGAAAATATTCCTTGTTGTCATTCAGGAAATCAAATCAGATCAAGTTTTATTTATATAGCGCCTTTCACAACAGATGTTGTCTCAAAGCAGCTTTACAAGTGTCCGAGTCCAAGACCCCAGTGATCAAGCCAAGGGTGACAGTGGCAAGGAAAAACTCCCTAAGAGCGTGAGGAAGAAACCTTGGGAGGAACCAAGACTCAAGGGGGGAGCTCATTGTCTTCTGGCCGACACAGGTCACCATTACAACAAGATAAATATATAAAAAAAACACAGTGTAGTAAATTATAAACTATAATATAAAGTCCAGGGCTGTACCACAACAAGGGGGACCAGGGGTGCTGATGAGGGCCTCCAGTTGATTAATCCTCTGTCTGTGTCTGGATGAGTAGGAGATGGTTGGTCTGGGGCAGGTAGTAGGAGAGCCTTGATAATCCTTACTTAGTTCCAAGCCGGATGGGGGACAGCCATTATCTCGGTAAAAGTAAAGTGAGACAGTTAGTTCTGTATGGGACATAAAATATAGACATTTCAGATGCGTAGCAGCAACTCTGGCAATTACAGCCTAACTAAAAGGACAGAACCAGAAGGTCACACAGAGTTGGGGACACCCTGAGGTGTTGGAATTCCTCCACCCCACCGTCAACAAACTTGAGTGAATGCGTGCAGTGGTGGGATGACAGCACCAGTGTCTCAGTATACCATAAAACCCTCGACCCATAAACCACTGGATCTGTAACCTTTATCTAAGGGGGAATATCAATTACCAAATGCTAAACTAAATAAGTAAGTTTTTAGCCTAGACAACTCCATAGTTGGGGGGATTTGTAAGAATCCTTCCCCCTACTGTTACCTTATTAACTGATGGAACCAGTAAGAAGCAGCACCCTGTGTTCTTAGAAGAAACACACAAATCCATCTGGGTTAATTGTTAGTATGCTTATGGTAAAGAGTGTTATGATTTGTAATATTGCTTTATTTGCAGTGTTAGTTTTATGTTGTTGTTCTTCAGGAGGTTTTGGCATTTTCATATTTTTGTAAAAGTTGATGATATCTGATATTATAAAGTGGTTTTATGAATGCATGTTTTCATAAAAGTTTTAAAGACATTATTGAGCTCCTTTGCTGCATGTCTGGTCTTCCCTGCTGGGTGAATGATGGGGTCGTTGATTTTACTTTGTTGATTTCTTTGTTGTCTTTGTAAGATTTGTTAGGAATGTTCCGGTTTTGTAATTATATGTTTTTGTGTCTCAGTCATTATATTAACAATTGTGTTTTCACATTTTGCAGCTCTCTCATTGTAATTTGTGTTTACTTAACTAGTTTTCTCAGTGAGGTTTTCCAAAATTGTACTCTCTAAGTTTAATTATCTGATCTAAATTAGGCTCAGATTCTGTGTCTTTTGTTTACTTATAAGAGTAGTAGAATATTATTTTTCCTCTTAGGATACCTGTCCTGGTTTTCCATATTAATGTTCATGGAATCAGTTATATCTAGGACAGATGCCCACTCTCTTTTAAAATAATATTCATATCCTTTCTCGTGTTCCAGTAGGATTTGTTCAAATGCCATCTGACACCTGATTTATGTGAATGTTTTATATTCCATTTGAGTAAAATGGGAGTGTGGCAACTGATATAGTAGGGGTGATACATTAAGTTTGATATGCAATGTACAATTGATTTGCTCAATAAAAAGAAGTCAATGCAGGAGTGTGTGCTGTGAAGAAATATGAACATTTTTTGGAAGATGATTAAGGCTTTTTGAGTTTATGCATTTATGAGTCAATGTATAGAGTCAAACATCTGCCTTATACCTGACTGGCACTATACATTCACATTTCACTGTGAAGGTGGTCAGCCTACATGATGTCTGCACATTGGATGAAAACCAGCACTTCCAAGTCTGAAGTAATGGTTGCCTTCCAAAAAAGGTAACCCCCTGGTTGGCTTCTATCACACCTGTTTCAGGTATGACCCACTGGAAGGAGGCTCAGATGTACACCCAGGACCCTTTGCATGTATTATATCTCACAACTATGTGGAAACATCTGGTTGTCCCTGACAGATTGCTGGAATCTGTCATAGGGAAGTCAGTAGGAAAAGTGGGCGGGAGATAAGAAATGTGCCATATTCAGTTAAAAACACTATGAGAAACCTGACACAACTGTGGCCACTGACACACCAGGGGTATTTTCATAAAGTAGTATTTTTCCTTCATTCATTAATATGAATAACTCTAGCCCAAAGTACAGCTTGTCCAGGAAAAGGAGGTCTAATATATCCTTCTAATGGACAGTGCTGACTTTTGTTGAAAATTATTTCACCAAAAAATCCTGCTTTGTAAGATACTATCCTGGAGCAGTTTATATTGGATCTATGTATTTTTACAATTTGTATTTATGTAGGTTATGTTCCATACTTAGTCCCATACAGGGCTAACTGTCTCTCTTTACTCTCACCGAGCTAATGGCTACCCTCCTATCCAGCTTGACACCGAGAAAGGACTAACCTGGACTAACCGCTTCCTACTCATCCAAACACGGATGGAGGATCAACCAATTGTTCTGGCCCCTCTCAACACCCCTGTTCCCCCCAGCTATGTGTATCTACTTGTATCTACTTGTATCTACCTGTATCTCTATGGCCCTAGACTGTTATATTTCATAACTCACTATTCTTTGTATTTCTTTATATCTTGTTGTCATGGTAACCACTGTAAGCCAAAAGAGGATGCGCTCCCCCCCTTAGTCTTGGTTCCTCTCAAGGTCTCTTCCTCATGCTCTTAGGAAGTTTTTCCTTGCCACTTTCACTCTTGGCTTGATAACTGGGGGGTTGGACTTGGACAATTGTAAAGCTGCTTTGAGACAAGGACTGTTGTAAAAAGCGCTATATAAATACATCTAATTTGATTTGATTAAGGTTATATGTTTTTTTTCTGTACCTGTTTCTTGTTGTGCGTGCATTTTAAAAAATGTGTACTTTACTTAAGAAGCCTGGTGTATTAAAAATAGAAAAAATAAAGGTTTGTGCTCCACCACTCAGCCACTATTAGTAGCTGACAGAACTAATCGCTTAAAATGATCTTTCTTCAAAATATTTATTTAATCACATAAATAAAATTGCAATATCTTTCACTTGGAACAAGAAATGACAATTACATTTTTTTTTTTACTTATTTAGCAGCTAGTACTAAGGCTTTATTAGAAAAAAAGTGTTCTCAGTTGTGCTAGGAAAACATTCCTTTCAATTTTAATGTTTGGTCCTTACAAGAATAAATAAATAAAAAATGATGATGATGATGATGATGATGATGATGTTGGTGATGATGATTTCCTATGATTAACTTTTAGTATGCAAAAAGCAATATTTAGTTCAAATACTCTGATTTCCTCAGGTACCTTCTGGGCATTTTGTATGCAGCCCTTTTTTATTTTCAGTTTCTATTTTGTCTACCTTAGACATCACTGGTCTCACTGGTCTAGATCTAGTTTTAGACTTTTATATCCACATTTTGGACATCCACTAGAGGCGTTTTTATTTCAGTAATTTGCTATAGATGTCCTCCACTCACCGTCACTTCACACTGTCACTGTCACTATTCACTGTCACTACACCTGTCTCTGCCTAGCTGCCAATTTTTGTGATAGAATACCAGGCACTCTTCCAGCTAGGCTCTTAATTGTATTGAACTGTAAGCTGTCTTTACTCTCTTTTTGGTCTTTGGACAAGTGACGTGGTCCAGTTTCTCACTATAAAAAATTAAATACACTGATACATTGTATTCCCACTTGCAACTCTTTATCGTCTATGTGGATATTCGTTCATTATTCTTTTACAAAAAACGTTTTTATGTGCTGAGTTATTACTTTACTTTTTTTTCTTTTTCTCAGTTATTCCATACTGGTATACATTATTGTATTACCATAATTATTATTCTGATCGTTTATTAAACATTACAAAACTTTAAAAGTAGATCAAACTGCTCTAACAGGGGCTTTTGTTCTTTTATTTAATAACTGCTTTAACAAAACCGGAAATCTAGCCCCTCCCCTACAGGAATATTTTGCAGTAGAAGGCTTTGCGCGTGCGCTTATCACCCCCCTTTTGTTGGAAGGTAAGGTTTGGCATAGCGCATGCTTTCTTGTATACTTTTGGGACAATGCTTTTATAGAATATCTTTGGTGAGTCATCTGATGATAGCTTGCGTACAAATCGTGCCTGAGAATGTGGAAGTAGTTTTAGTTTTATTGCACTTACAACAAAAGCGACGCTTACCTAGACTGGGAGACTGGGTGTGGAATCTTTTTCATTTTGTCTCTGTCCCTTTGCTAATGGATGAAACGGCACATACGGCAGGCATAAGTTTTTGACTAAGCAGTTTTAGCTAGTTTGATCTTAAATTGTAAGCCATGGAAACATCAGCTACCGCTCTGACTTGAAACCCATCAAACATCAGAAATTATAAAGGCGGCGTCGCAAGCCTACATAGCTAACAAAATGTGGTCCCATATGTTAGAAGAAGTTTCGATCAAGTACATCTTTGGCTAAGCCTTGAAGTTGTAAGCAGGGCAAAAACTTGTAGCAATGTAGCTGTCCGGCTTCACATTTGCTAGCTAGCTTGCAAGCTATCGCTAGCTAAGTTAAATAATAGCTAAAGCGGGCTACCCTTTTTTATTCTTCAGTTAGCTAGCTAAGTAGCTTGCTAGCTAGCGTCAACTAAGGCAACTTAGTTCAGATAAGTTTTTCGGGGTTCAGCTTTCTGTTCGTTGAGGTACATAACTAGTGATTGTATTTCTGCTACTAAATGCTTTTTTTTTTAACAGCTTCAGAGTTTTTTTAATTGAGTTGTCCAGTAACGCTGTAGAGCACGAAGGCCCGGCACTGCCGGCCTAGCTACCGGTGCCTCATGTAGCAAACCGCTAACGTTAACTAGATTGTGGTAGCTTTGTAGCTAAGATGACTAGATAAGCAACCGTTTTGAATGATCTTGTTTTATTGACAGCCTCGCTAACTTAAATTCCGTGGCCTGTGTTCACCTTGCGCTAGTTGCGTGGCTGTATATATTGTGCGGTTTCGAAGCAAGCCAACTATCTTATCTAATTATCTAGTTGTCTAGCTAATCGAGGCTTTGGTCGGTACGGTGCATGGTAGCTTGTTAGCTAGCGAGCATAGTTGTGAGTCTTTCTGACCGGTTAGTTGCTTCCTAGCCAACTTGAAATGCAGTTTCAGCTAGCTGGTATCACGGGCAGAGTTATTTTATAGGTAATACAGTTATCACCGGCTTTAGTTATACATAGCTAATACAGTTATCACGGGTATTATATTATAGATAATACAGCTGCCACGTCGGCTGTCTTGTCATTTGACTTGCATGACGATCATTTTAAAACAAACTGGTTCTCGTTGATGTATAGCTAATTTGGGTTATATTCATTTGGGAAGTATTAAATTTTTAGCCTGCAGGCAACTTAATTGAGTTGTCCAAGTAACAATTAAGTTTTTTGTTCGATACGGTTGGATGTTACTTAAAATAGCTTTTTTAAGCTAATAGTCATGTGTTAAGATGAGTATGTTAATAAGTATGCCTTTGTTTTGTAGAACCGTCAGTGACCATCCCATTATGGCAGATCCTGATATTGATTTCGCCAGTGGAGATGCAGGAGCTTCCTTAACGTACCCGATGCAGTGCAGTGCTCTGCGGAAGAACGGCCACGTAGTGCTTAAAGGACGTCCATGCAAGATTGTGGAGATGTCAACCTCCAAAACTGGGAAACATGGTCATGCAAAGGTAACAGGGCAGATGGATCTTTTTTTGAGCCATGCTGGTTAACCCATCTCTCAAACTCTCGCACACACTCCACTTCCTCTGCTCTTAAAGAGCATGTGCATTGACTTTATAGGTGATTTATTTATTTTTTTCACCTTGTGCTGCCTTGTGTGTCATTTTTTTATTTGTTCTTTGCTTGTGGATTTTTGGATACAATTTTAACAAAGGCTAAATATTTAGGTTCACTTGGTTGGAATTGACATATTCACTGGAAAAAAGAATGAAGATATTTGTCCTTCCACTCACAACATGGATGTTCCCAACATCAAAAGGCTTGACTATCAGGTAAATTGAGAGGTAAATTTTTAGGGGGGCTTTTTGTTTAATAAAGCAAGAAAATACCCAAATTAGTTTATTTACAGCTGTTTAACGAGTAGGTAGAGTGTTGTGCATAGTTTATGAACGCATAATTTAGTCTGTAAAACCTTGTCTACGTTTATTAGGATTCCAGTTAGCTGCAGCTATTCTCTCTGTAGTCCACAACCAAGAAATCACACAGATACAAGCATGAAAAAGGAAAAGCTGAAGAAAAATATAGTTCCTGTTATAATAGTTTAGCAGTCACTGACGGTTGTTGGTAACATGCACATGGTTTGTGACTACATTTTTGTATGAGTATATGAACAGTCACTATTAATTGTCTATTCTCAGACTACTGAGTGCATTGGCAATGTTCTGTAGACAGATGATCATTATAAAAAAAATGTATGTTTATCCTACTGTCAGTTTTTCATTCACATTTCATTATTTTTCAACGGAAACAATAAAATAACAATAGGACAATGATTTGAGACTTGTGCCCGGCTGTCTGAATGAAACAGTTCACTGCTGGGCTGTGCCAGTGTTGCCTTAGGGAGCTATTCTGCCAACCCAGATATACAGTACAGTATTCTGGGTTTACCTTTGCTTTCTCTGTTGTTCTTAAGCAATATTTCAAATAGGCACTTTAATGAATTTACCTCTTTAACTGCTGTAATCTAATTGTGGTGAAATTTCCGTAACTTAAAAAAAATTGAAGAGTTTGCCTAGAATATTGCTATCTGAAGTAGTGCAACAATTTATTGTACATGCACCATTGAACAAAAGTCAGTCAGATTGATTTATATAGTGCCTTTTACAAATGTTGCCACAAAGCAGCTTTACAAATACATGGGTCCAAGTCCCTAATGAACAAGCCAGGGGTGACAGTGGTAAGGAAAAACTCCCTATAGGAGATTAGGAAGAAACCTTGGGAGGACCAAGACTCAGAAGGGAACCCATCCTCCATTGGGTGGCCCAGCTAGTAGCAGTAAGAGTAAACGATTATGTTGGAGTTCTGAAATCATTAGCATTGTGAACTGCCAGTGCATTTTGTGCTGTGCAGGAGTCAGAGCAGTGCAGTATTGATGTTTGCTCTCTGTGAAGTTGTGCAAGCCTTTCAAGGATGTAGCCCATATAGCATCTGCACTGAGCTCATTTCAAGGGTTGTTAACGGGTAGTTTGTTGCTTTGGTTATTCATTTAAATGGTTGAATCAGCTCCCTCACACTTCTGAATCCTCCTTGATGCACATAACTGCAGTAGTCCATGCATTAAATTAATTCAACCTCGGATCTAATGCTTTTTTTGTCTGTGCTGTTTTGCATAACTAACTGTTATAGATTGATTTTTTTTACTTTTAGAAACATGATGCACATTCTAAAACCAGTAATGTTAACAGATGTGTTTAGGTTTCTGCATATCATTGATGTTGTGGACTTGTAGCATGTCAGATGTTTCCAGGAAGCTAGGAAACGTAATTTTTTTATTGATCTACTTGTTGCCCTTCTGTGGTAGAGTAACATGCTCCATTTGTTGTAGCTGGTTGGCGTCTGTGACGGATTCCTTTCCTTGATGAAGGACAACGGGGAGGTGCGGGAGGATCTCCGGCTGCCCGAGGGAGACCTTGGCAAGGAGATAGAGAGCAAGTTTGAGGCTGGAGAGGAGATGCTGGTGAGTTTTTTTCTCCTTCTAATCCTTATCTTTAATCATTATAACAAATGCATAAGACAGAATATTGAACTAGCAAGCTAACTTTGTTTATCCAGACTTAAAGGCTTTGGGTTAAATTCAACAAGCTGAACTATCTAACCAACAACCCTAGCCTATCCTCGTAGTGTCGTCATGTTTTGTTGCTGCTGTTTGTGTTTAATGTGCCCCTCCTTTTACCATTTCCAGATTTCCGTGCTGTCTGCTATGGGTGAAGAGTGTGCTGTCGCAATCAAGGCAATGACCTCAAAGTAAACAGGAGCAGACGGCTGAGAACTTCACCACAGATCTCACATTATGGTTCCAAATGTCACCAAAGCTATCAAGTTATGGCCTTTACCAAGAACCTCAAATTGTTTCAGTTTAGCCATGCTGGACAACCATGATCCCCCCCACCCTCTCTTTTTTCCCCCTCTCTCTCTCTTTGGTCTCTTAGGGTGATGGCCAATTTGCATTCCTAAATCATTTACATTCCCTCTCCCCAGTCATTTTCTTCTTTTTCCCTTCCATTCCCTTGCTTCCATATTTCATATTTTCTATTGAATATTCCTTTGAAAGATTAATATTTTAATACTATTGGGTTTTCTGGTTTCTCTTAAAAGGAGTTAGTTGGAATGTTGAGTCATTGTGCATGTCTTCATGAGGTCATGCTCTTGGGTGTTGGGACTAACATTATCCATTCCAGCCTTAAGCAGAATTCCAGTGCAGTTACGTGGGTGGGTGGGTTTGGGTGGGCAGGCACTGATCCCTCTCTTTACATTGCAACAAATTTGAGAGATTTCCTTCATTTGCCTTAAACTGATATAAATCCACTAACAGTCATAGACAACCTTATGGACATGCAAAGTAATCTTTTTCTTTTTGGAAAGAAATAAGTGGCTGGCATTTGACCAATTTAGCAGCTTTTCAGCTGCCTTTAGTAGGCAGGCTGTGTCAGTATTGCTCTGACACCTTGTCGTGCTGTAGAGGGTGGGGCATCACCCTGGGAGAAAAAATAGCATTTAAGTTACTGTCTTAATCTCACACAAGAACTTTGTTACCAGACTGATCATTTAAAAAGTTGAATATTAAAAAGAAAACCTTTTTTGATTTAAAACACTTTTTTTAAATAGCTCTTCTAGTGAATTGGAACACTCTTGCATTGTGTCTGGAGGCACATGCCCGCTGTTTGGCACGTATCTGCTGTGGCTGGTGTGGCATGGTGTGTAGGACGTGCTTGCTGCTCTGGCCCATCATCTACAGCCCGTTCGGGCTGGGTTGGGTTTTTTCAGCTTGAAGAGCATCTGTGCTACACATTTCTATTCCACATCCTCCACAATGGATTGGACTGTTCATCACTGTAGATCCTTTCCTATTACACTGGCAGTTGGAATTTACAGCCAGGAAGCTTCAAGTTAGCTGTGGACGGTGCACATAGGACCACTACACTAGTAGTCTTCCCTAAGCCATATTTCAGTGTCCTGAATGTTACAGCAGTTTTGGAGAAGCATGTGACAGAAGAGCTTGGTGCATGAGCTGCTGGGCTGTTTTTGCTCTGATTGATGGCCTGCTGGATCTAGTTCACTCTTAAAGCCACAGACTTGTTCAACCTGACCAACTGTCCCCTTATCTTTGTTCTAAGCACTTCGAGTCTTATTTGACTGAATTTTTTTTTATTGCTTTTTTTCCATTTTTATCTGAAATGAGTGTTCTGGTGTGTTATTGGTGAACAGTGTTTAGTTGCTGGGAATACAAGTATTAAATGATGTGTGTACACACAGACCTATAACACCTTTACTTGTCCTGTAAAGTTGCAGATGTATTAAATGTTGCACCACCTGAATTTGTTTTCTGGGCATCTCCCACAACTGTAGCTGTGTGTAATGTTCTCCTGTTTGTGTTTCACTGACACACGCGTACATGTATGCTGTAACCTCTAAACATTGTGTATTTAGACCAGAAAGGCACCCTGATGTGCCGAGTAGAACTAAAACATTTGGGTTTCTTTTTTTCTTTTGTTGCTCAGTTGTTCTTCATAATGAATATCCCATGTTTGGTTTCCTTTTTCATCCCCTTAAAAGCATTGTACTGGGGGGGGGGGGGGGGGGGGGGGGGGGGGGGGGGGGGGGGGGGGGGGGGGGGGGGGGGGGGGGGGGGGGGG
>JAOYMR010000012.1:5990229-6008809 GCA_025802075.1 Tenebrosternarchus preto | reverse complement strand
CACAAATACTCTATTGTGTTAGGAGTGAGTTGATAAACCACAAATACTCTATTGTGTTAGGAGTGAGTTGATAAACCTCAAATACTCTATTGGGTTAGGAGTGAGTTGATAAACCTCAAATACTCTATTCGAAGTCTTGCAAAATAATTATTGGAGGCTCCTGCTCACTTTCCCTTTGGCTCAGCTTCTGTAATCTCTCTGAAACTGATCTCATCTCCTGCTGTAGAAATCAATGCTGTCTTTCTTATGATCTTGTAAAGCCTTGCTTATCAATATTAAAATAGTATTAAACCAAAGAAGGCAGCTGTGTGTCTGGCTGTACTCCCAGCTGTCTGACTGTCTGTTCTTGTCCTCTTACAGGTGTGTGCTATGCTGAATTTGGTGTGCGCGTGCCGAAGACCACAGGCTCAGCATACACATACAGTTACGTGACGGTGGGCGAGTTTGTAGCCTTTTTCATTGGCTGGAATCTGATTCTGGAGTATTTGATTGGTACAGCAGCGGGGGCCAGTGCTCTTAGCAGCATGTTTGACTCACTGGCCAATCACAGCATCAGTGGGTTCATGATCAGCCATGTGGGGACCCTCAACGGACTGGGTAAGGATGTGTGTTCATGCGTTGCGTGTGTGTGTGTGTGTGTGTGTGTGTGTTTGTGTGAGTGTGAGTGTGTATGTGTGTGATTTGTGCCCTAGTCAGCTCACAAGGGGTTAGATTAAGCATAATGTTTATTTGCTTAATTAAGCATCACTGTTGCCAAATGTAATGAAAGTGTCCATATCAGTATGAGAAGATAAAAGGATTAAACTTACACTGATAATAGTCGTAGAAATCAAATGGGCACAAGCTGGCATGTAGTATATTTGCACAGTGCTAACTGTGTCTGGCGGGGTTTGAGCACTGACTCATAGCCATCAGGCGCATATTACCCCTGTCCATATTACCCCTGTCCATATTACCCCTGTCCATATTGCCCCTGTTCATATTACCCCTTTCCATATTACCCCTGTACAAACCCCGATCAAACAGGATGTGGCATGGCCCAGTGTGTGAGCTGAATAAACCTGCAGGTATTAGAAAATCTGTTCCCTACCCCCCCCTCCTCACCTTTTATTTTAGCACATTCAGTCCCTCCCTGTTGTTCCATGTTAATTTCCACCCAGAGCACAGAGGGGGGCATGCTGGGTATTTTTGGAATCACATGGTCTTTGTGGTGACAGATGTCTGAGGTGTTGATGTTCCTACTCTGTGTCTGTGCAGCTTCTGTCCAAGTCCAGACAACCACATAATGAAGTACTTCAGTCTTACCTGCCTCAAAAAAGAGGTTCTATATGTTCTATATGTTTAGCCAGCGCAGCTTGAAAATATCTGTTACAGTCAGAGAATATGGAGCTTGATCTGATAAAGAGCTAGAAAATGTTGTACTGTGTAGAGCTGTGTATGGACAACACTAATATACTAATATACTATATATATATTTAATGTCATATATATATGTATCATGGACAACACAACTGTGTAATATACTAATATACTATATATATATATATATATATGACATTACATCCATATTGCATTATGGACAAATTACATTGTATTCATATTAGATTATGGACATGACATTTGTATGAACTGTTCTACATACAGCAGTTCATACAATCGTCCAGCACAGTGTTCGTTTGTGGTTGCTAACCCTTATTAATGCTGAAGCACACCATCGTTTGTCGTTCAGGTAAAGGTGAGGAGTCATACCCTGATATTCTGGCCCTGGTCATAGCCATCCTGGTCACGGCAGTAGTGGCTCTGGGGGTTAAGAACTCTGTGGGCTTCAACAACGTTCTGAATGTGATTAATCTGCTGGTTTGGGTCTTCATCATGATCGCTGGCCTCTTCTTCGTAAGCAGTACCAACTGGGATGAGGGTCGCTTCCTGCCCTTTGGCTGGTCAGGGGTAATGCACACAAAGCCTCTTCAATATGTATCTTATAGTCATATTGCAGGAGATACTCATTTTATATGATTTCATGATGTACAGTTTATATGATTTACTGATTTGCATATAGTAACAAATATATTTACAACATTGTAAATATACTTTTTTTTTTTTTTTTTTTTACAAAAAAACTCCTACAAATTGCTGTAGTGGCTACAATAGCAATTATTATTGATGTTAATATTAATTGGATTAAATAACTGTTTTAAGATGCAACGTTTTACCCTGTGGCAGGTTATGCAGGGGGCTGCTACCTGCTTCTATGCCTTTATCGGCTTTGACATCATCGCCACTACAGGAGAGGAGGCCAAGAGTCCCGACACGTCCATCCCGTATGCCATCACTGCCTCACTCGTCACCTGCCTCACTGCCTATGTCTCTGTAAGTACTGCCTCACTGCCCGTGTCTCTGTAAGTACTGCCTCACTGCCTATGTCTCTGTAAGTACTGCCTCACTGCCTGTGTCTCTGTAAGTACTGCCTCACTGCCTGTGTCTCTGTAAGTACTGCCTCACTCCCCGTGTCTCTGTAAGTACTGCCTCACTCCCCGTGTCTCTGTAAGTACTGCCTCACTGCCCGTGTCTCTGTAAGTACTGCCTCACTGCCTGTGTCTCTGTAAGTACCGCCTCACTGCCTGTATTTCTGTAAGTACTGCCTCACTGCCTCACTGCCTTAATCCAAAACTTAATACTCATCTCACAAGAAAGGAAAACAGAGCTGCTGTCTAAGATCCTGGTGTTATAAGCATGTGTGCTACTAATTGTTTTTTAAATCGATACCTTATATCTCTGTTCCTCTAGCAACACCATTAATCACTGTGTTCTCACTGCATCTCTCAAAGCTTAATAAGCTTTACTAGATTCAGCGGGTCCCCATAGTAACTAAGGCTGCAGTAAGAGTCTGGGTTGTCAGAAATGTTTGCTACAGTTGCTATTATAGTCTCAACAAGATTAAGGAGGTACCAGACATAACCACAGATCCACAAACATCTCTGGGGGAAAATACAGTGTAACATCATGCATAGGGGATAATATTACAGAATTAACTCATAATGCTATAATACTGTATTATAACAGACTGTATGCTGCAATAGCACACAGGTGACAGCGTCCTTTGAATTTCAGAACAATCGTAACAATACAATTTGTTTTGTTGGATTTTCTTATACAAATAGGAAAATCCAAGATACAATCCTGGAGGAATCTTAGAGGTCTACACCACTCCTTGTTTAGTGATGTTCGTTTTTTCATCTCACGCACAAGCCGCTGTGGCCTTCCTCTGGAGTGGAGCTGGAAGTTCTTCATCTAACAATGGCTTCATTTTTCAGACCTTCTGCTCAGAACGTTTCTTTCATTTGCTTTTTCTCGCCCTCATGCTTCCCTCATGTCTACATTTAGATGAGCCAGAATGAAATGGATTCAAAATGGCTCCTTGCTTTTGTGCCCGTGTGGTTGTCTGCCGGTTAACAGACACGCTAATTAGCAGCCTGCTTCTTTATCATGGCTATGGTTAATTTTACATTTTGACTGATCTAGTCACAATGGTGATGTACATTTTAAGTCACTTAGCCATCTAGCAGCTAAGGAATAAGTTGTTTCACATTTTTCTGCTTTCTGTGAAGTTGAGAACTGCAGAAAACATTTACCTTACTCACCTAATGTGTATCAAAGTGAGATGCGCCCTGTAAAAAAGTGAAAATATTCTCAATTTATCAAATGTTAATAAAAATTAAGAATACAAATCAGGCTTCCTAAGCTAGTTACTCTTTAGTGGGATTTTTTTTATTTTGAAACAAGTTTGCAGTTGGTACGCGGTGGCTTGCACTGCTGCCTCGTTGCTATGGTGACCTGGGCTTGGTTCCTGGCCTGGTTGCTGCCTGTGTGGAGTTTCTCCCAGTGCCTGCACGGGTTTCTTCCACACACCCCAGTTTCCCCTTGTATTTCAAAGTGTGTGTGCATGTTAGGTGCTCTGGTGTGTCTGAATTGGGCTGGTGGAAATGTAGGGTTGTTTTCCTGTGATGCTGGGATAGGCTCTGCCCTAATGTGGCCCCCCATCCATTCACCTTCCAACAACCCTGAGTTTAAGTACACCCTTAAAAAGTTTAGTTTATTACATTTTCTTTTGTAATTTTTACAGTGCACAGAACACGGTCACTAAGCCCCGACCACTCTTCTGCCCACCCCTCCCTTCTCTCTTCAGGTGAGTGTGATCCTCACCTTGATGGTGCCCTACACAGAGATCGACGCTGATGCACCCTTGATGGAGATGTTCGCTCTGCATGGCTTTCAGGTAGCCAAGTACATAGTGGCTATAGGGTCAATTGCTGGGCTCACAGTGAGCCTGCTGGGGTCCCTCTTCCCCATGCCCAGAGTCATCTACGCCATGGCTGGAGATGGGTTACTCTTCAGGTAAACAGCCCCTCTGAGGAAAAAAAAACCTTTAACATATATTTTTATTGATGGTGTGCAATATTAGTCATTAATATTAAACAGATACGTTTACTGTTGCCTTAAACCACTATGATTGATTCTAAAATTCAGAACCTTTTTCTTTTCTTTTTTTTTATTTTATACATTAAACCTGAAAATACTTTTGTGCAGAAAATCAATCAGTTTTATTTAAATGATTGTATCAAAAATGTCAGAGTTCACTTAAAAGATAAAAGACTGTATCAAGATACATATCTAAAATAATCAAGAGGAGAACAAGTTCCTCGTTACGTATTGGTTTCCTGGTTTCCTCTTAGAATGTTTTTTCTTGCCACTGCCCCCTAAGCTTGTTCTTCTCATAGTTTTTTGTGATGTAAAAGACTGAATGATATTAGACAATATCACATCCAGCCCAGCGAGTATTAAGTCATGTGGACGTTTGTCTGCTGTGCTGTAGGTTCCTGGCCCATGTGAGCACGTACACGGAGACTCCAGCCGTGGCGTGCGTTGTTTCTGGCTTCCTGGCAGCCTTGCTAGCGCTGCTGGTTAGCCTGAGGGACCTGATCGAGATGATGTCCATCGGCACGCTGTTGGCCTACACGCTGGTCTCCGTATGTGTGCTACTGCTGCGTTACCAGCCCGAGGGGGACATCCACGGCTTCGTCAACTTCCTGTCGGAGGAGAGCGCCAAACGCAAAGAGGGCGTGCTGGCCGAGTGCGAGAAAGACACATGCTCGCCGCTCAGCGAGGGCGACGACTACGTCGGACCTCCCACCAACACCTGCGGCGCAAAGAACCTCCCGTCGCTCGGCGACAACGAGATGCTGATCGGCAAGCCGGATCGGTCCAGCTACGCGGCCAGCCACCCCAACTACGGCACGGTGGACGTGTCCTCGGGCATCGAGACGGACGAAACGGAGAGCGTGTACCTGCAGAAGCTGAAGAAGCTCATGGGGCCTCGGTATTATACCTTACGCATTCGCCTGGGCCTGCCGGGAAAGATGGACCGTCCCACGGCGTCCACGGGCCGCACCGTCACGCGCTGCGTCCTCCTGCTCTTCTTCCTCATCTTCGGCTTCTGCTCGTTGACGGTGTTCGGGGCGGACAGCATCACCGACGGCTGCTGGTGGGCCATAGTGCTGCTGGTCCTGCTCCTGCTCGTCATCTCTTTGCTCATCTTCATCATCCTCCAGCAGCCCGAGAACCCCAAGCGGCTTCCCTACATGGCTCCGTGCGTTCCCTTCGTGCCTGCCTCGGCCATGCTGGTCAACGTGTACCTCATGCTCAAGCTCTCCAGCATCACGTGGATCCGCTTTGGCGCCTGGTGTTTTGTGGGTGAGCAGCAACGTTTATGCCACCTCACATATGAAGCACATTTTAAAGGGGCGATTTTATGTTTTTATGGCTGAAACAAGTCATTGTCATTTTCTCTCATTTACATACTGCATGTTTACTCTCATTTACATACTGCATGTTTAATCTAATTTACATACTGCATGTTTACTCTCATTTACATACTGCTGCATGTGTACTCTCATTTACATACTGCTGCATGTTTACTCTCATTTACATACTGCATGTTTACTCTCATTTACATACTGCTGCATGTTTATTGGAATGCAGTAGTTGTTTTGTTTGTTTTCCTTTGACCGTTTTACAATAAGTTTTATTCAGACATGCTTGCTCCATGAGGTCAGTATGTTTGGTCAAGTGTGAAAGCTGTTTTTAAGAGCGTTCCAGAGCACCAATCTCTGGTCCTTCTGAAGTGGGTGGTCTGGGTTTGTTTCTAGAGAGCTGTGGTGCGATGCTACAGGAAGTTACCTGTTCCATGTGCGGCGCTGTGTGATTGGTGCATTTTGTAACGTGACTTGTTTTGACATCATTTTGGTTTCATGATGCTGTGGAAAGATCTGGTGTGTTTCATATATGCTGGTCTATTGTGCATCAGTATAACACTGTTATGCACCAGTATAACACTATTATGCATCAGTATGTGCCTAATAAAATCTGTCTTTCATAAGACTAGAGAAGGTTACTGTAATAATCTCACCTTTGTGGAACAAATGTGTGTACAGAGAACATGGTGAAAAACGCACGTCTCGTACTGGTCTGACAGTGAAATGAGATGCATCCAGAAAGCACTGTTCTTTACTGCTTGAGAGGTTTTGTCCAAGGAAAATAATAAAAAAAAACAGTAAGAGGTGCCAAACATTTTTCAAACCTGCTGGAATTATTTAATCAAACCACAGGTGGAAACCAGAGACAATAAGACCCTCCCCAAACAAGACCCAAATCTGGGTTTGGGAGAAAACACCCTTAATCTAAGATACAGTTATGAATGTTAAATATATGTCAAAATAATGCTATTCACACTATCCCTTCACTTGGGCTAAAATTTTCTCAGTACAATTCTAATACCTTCTTTCAAAGGGCAACTTCATACTGCAGAGAAACGCTGTCACCACTGGTGAATCTGCTCTTTCTCATTATGTTTGTGGTTATGTTGTTTCTTATATGTGATCTGAAACCTTGCTCCAAACCTTTCTGTGTGTGTGTGTGTGTGTGTGTGTGTGTGTGTGTGTGTGTGTGTTGGTGTGGGTATGTTGGGTGTCTGCAGGTATTTTAATCTACTTTGGCTATGGGATGTGGAACAGTACTCTGGAGATCACAGCGCTGGAGGAAGAAGTCCATGCCAGCACATACCAGCGCTATGACATGGGAGTGGATGACAGCTTCGCCGTTGACGATGACCTTTACCCCGGAGACTGGCGACCCCAGAGCGGTACCCGGCCCCAGAGCGACACCCGGCCCCAGCCGCAAGAGAGCGGTGAGCAGGACGAGCGTGTGCCTGATGCCCGGAGCAGTGACCACAGGACCTCCTCCACCTCCCACAGCACATCCAAAGGCAGAGCCATGAAGGGGGTCAGCCCTGACTTCAAGGCCCTGGTGGTGGACGACGACTTGGATGATCCTCTGGAATAAGACCGTAATCCCAAATGAACTCGTGTGTCCACAGCTGCAGAACCCTTGGGCTAGATGGTTACCTCTCCATAGCAAAGTCTTGTTTCATTTCTCCTTTTATTGATTGATTTGTTTGTTGATTTGTAACCTTCACCCATGACCTCATCACAGGCTGGGATAATCACTCTGGTTGTGAGATACAATCTCTGTAACTGTAATTGCGTGTTTTTTGCACAGCTCTGTGACCTTCCTCCTGATCGTGCAGGTTTGCTCCACAGTCATAGCTGTCCTTTCCTGTCCACATTCACAATCTATCTGCCTTTCCTTTTAACTATTGTCCTGCTGTTGAACTCTACAGATTCACTGAGCATTCAGTCGATCGATGCCTGTCTCTGCACTAACTACAGCGTCACATTTCACACGCTGAACATTCCAGCATTAGTGGTCCAATTCGCCGTTGATAACAAGACGCTGGTGGCTAGCAGGAAGCTGACATGCCATGGAGATCTGGGAATTTCATGCAATCAGGTCACCCTGTACCACTGCACAAACAGCTGCTCGTCAAACTGACCATGCTGTACTTTTCATCTGTAATGTTTTTTTTTCCTTTAAGCGGCCATAACTATGTTTCTGTGTTAAATGACCAAATATTATATTATAGCCATGAAACACAAGGAGAAAAGCAAACAAACAACCGCAGAGAAGCTGGTCTGCGCTACTGACTGTTCTCCGACTGGGTTCCTAAAACCTCAGTGCGTACTGTAGACTTGAGCATCAAACACATCTTCATTCTCACCAACATCTAGCCCAAGAGGTGACTGAGCGATCTGCTCTGGGTGGCCACAGGAAGTCACTGGACTTTGCTTGCGATAGTGCCTTCATCTGTGAGTGTGTGCTTTTATCTCGCATCACCCTGATGCTCATGCTTGTGTGTTCCGTTTGTGTTTGTGTCTTTTCTTAATCTTCGTTGTCAGAGGGAAAGGCATGATATCGGTGTTCTTGCATTTCAGGTGAAAGTTTTGATCATTTGTGCCTGTTAATCCATTGCCATATTTCGTCATTTGCTCCATACCTGGGAATCTAATCCATCCTTGCAAGCAGGCAGCTCTGGGTCCTTAGTGGAAGAGCTCCAGTATGGTTTGTGTCTCTGGGCTGATCAGAACCCCTTCAGAAGGTCAGTGGTAGTTGGAGAGGATTATTGTGTCTGATATGTGTAGCCCTGTGCAGAAACCCATTGTGAGACCATCTCTGGGTGTGATGATGTTGCTCCTGGTCTAAAACAACCAAAACAGGCCACAAAACAACCATAGGAGGCCTTAGGTGTAAAAACATAAATTGCCATGTTGCTTTTGACTGCTTTTCCCTAACACCAAGTCCCTTGCAGAGGGTTGTTAAAAAAAAAAACAAAAAAAACATCCACGTATCTTAAAAAAGAAGCTGCAACAAAAATGTCTTACTGACTGTCGTTCTCTACATTCACTCATTGTGCAGCAGATCCCCTTGTGTGGTTTCTTGAGCTTTATGTGGGGCCTCAGTTGCAGTGTGGTGTGACTGCTCCTGTCCATGTGACCGTGTAGCACGTGAAGCTGCACCCGGCCCTGAGTAAACGTGTTACTGCCTGTTTGCATGTGCAATTGCCCCAGCGAGACATAATACAACTCTGTAATGTAGCAGAGAGAGGGATGAGGAGTCCCCAGTTGTCCGTGTCCCTCAAGCCAAAGTCTGCAACCTTTGTTCAGCATATCATTAAACGAGATGCCGTCTAAGAACAGTAGGGTTGAACAGAGTAGACAAAATGTTTTGGGGGGTGGGGGGGGGTCTTAAAAGAAGTATTTTTTTTAGGTGTTTCATAACTTTCTCTGTGGTTCTCTGTGGGAAATCTGATAGACTTGGTGGTGTTTTGTCGGTGTCCTGCCACCACATAACTGAAAACTAACGCAGTGAAAACGTCTATTTTTAATGACCTCTTTTTAGAATCGATACATCTCTGCTGGAGATGGTATTTATGTTTTAGTCACTGTACCTTGGTCTAGTTTAGAACACTACAACATACTTTAGAAAAAAACAGGCTTAAGAAATGAGGCTTAAGAAACTAATTTGAAGATATTTTATTATGAATCTATTAAAAAAAACAAAACAAAAAAAAACAAACAAAAGTTGCCACTATTGCTTAGAAAGTCAGCTACTACTAGTGTATTTTGTCTCGAAGATAAAGCACGGTGTTGTACTTGTGTAAGATATCTGTCCTTCTGCAGCAGGTTTGTTCGGGATTTGTTGAGGAAATGTTGAGGTTGGCTTCCTTTTGCAAATCTGATATTTGTTTTTGATGTATATTTTGGAAAGATTTGGATGTGTTCTTGTATTATGATTTAAAAAAATCTTTTTGCTGTTTCTTTGTGGCCCTGCAGCCTCGTTGCACTGTGTCATGAGATGTTGAATTTGCTTCCATGCAACAATGAACATTATTTATTGCAGATCTGATAAAAGCGTCACTTTTGCTTTGCCTTTTGCTTAAAGCCGGTAGCGTACTGGTCTGGGTTCAGTGGTAAAGAGAACCTTCACGTTCACAGACCTGGTCTGTTTTCTCTGGGGCACAGAGGGGCTAGAATAACACTGATCCTTGTGCAGTCCAGGTTTGAAACACAATCATACTGAAGAGTGTTGCCATTGGCTATGCAGAGGAATGAGACATACATGCACAGAGAGGAAGAAAACACACATGCAACTCTGTCCCATTGTCATCGCTACACTGATGGTCTATGTCAGTGTAGAACAATATGGCTTGGAGACACTCCAACCATGCTGTTACATTTAACTCATACAGTCAAACCTGTCTGCACTGTATGTCTTCCCTGACATCAACCCACTCTTGTCCTCAGGAAGACTTCTGTGCTGTTCCCATCATAAACCTACACGTTTGAGCCTATCATAAAATAACACTCTCTCTTCATTCTCTACTTTTCATGGTTGCCAGTGAAATCTTCCATGCACAGAGCTGGGGATTTGGGCCACTTGTTTTGGGTAACAAAGTATTTATGGTGCTACACATACATCAAATATATCACAACAGTAGTATATGCAATAATAACCTATCCAAAGGTCAATCTCTTTTTTCCTGAAATGCATAAAAAAATCTCTAAAAACTCAAATCAATAACATGTGCATATTGTATATTCTGCATTCATAATTTCTCATGATTATGCTAATCTTGTTTAACCAGCACATTCCTGCAGGTAAGCATTTGCTCCTTTTTCACCTGACTGACTGAATTTCTTTCTCCTCTGTTCTCATTTACAAGGATTGGCTAGAGATGAAAACTCTTGGTGGTTTTAATGTTTGCTCCTGTCATTCCTTAAGCTTTTCTACACTTGGTTATCTATTTGGCTCGAGGTGTCTCAGTTACAGTGCAGTTCATTTAGCCTCAGTTACAGTGCAATTAATTTAGCATCAGTTACAGTGCAGTTCATTTAGCCTCAGTTACAGTGCAGTTCATTTAGCATCAGTTACAGTGCAGTTCATTTAGCCTGAACATCTTTATCATGGGAACAGTGTTTCATCTTTCTGTTGGCAGCAGCAGTTTTCTGATGAGGACAAAAACAAGTCCGTATGTTTGGGCTGTACTGAGCGAGGGCCCCAGGCCCCCCCACATCCACCCCACCAGCAGCTAAAGAAACTCTCCCACTTATTTATTTATTTAAACTCTGAAACACTTGAAGTCAGATGTTGCTATTAATAATGAAAACTGGAACGGAGGAAATAATAATCAAATCAGATTTATTGATGTAGCACTTTTTACAACAGACGTCTCAAAGCAGCTATACAAGTATAATAATGCAATAGTAAGGAGATTAGTTTTTTTCTAACGATAGCTTTTGTATACTGTTAGACACTTTTGTGCACTGAGTGACATCCTCCCTCAGTGCCTGTAAACATTTATAGGTATAATAGTCTGGAGATCTCAATTTCCAGAGTAAGAGTGAACGATAATCACTAAACGTGTTTTGAACACTCCATGTCTGGAGTCCCCATCCACCAACTCCTCGTTCTCTAAAGTGAGGCCTTGTGACTCATTAACATGAGAGTCTCATGCACAGAAAGAGCAAAGAGGGCCTGAACTGTGATCAGGATATTAATCTTGCTTCATAGCTGTCTGTGACTGTTAACCTTCAATCAATGCTGTTTGCTATTCATAATGCCCTCATCAGTCCTGCTGGAATAGCCTTAACAGAGGAATCGATATGGAGCGAGTTTAGAGGAGTGAAATCCCGAGGCTCAGTTTCTTTAGTGTTGTGCGTTAAGAAAGGAGATGCTGTGTGTTGAGCATTAAGAGTGCTGGGAATCCACTACCTGCTCATCACTGCCACCCCTGCTCGAGCCAGCCGAGGCTCTCTAGCCCATATAATCACCCTCAGACTTCTGAAGATCAGAGCAGTTTAGCCTGAGACACCTGTCAGAAAACGCCTGCTTTAGTTTCTTTAGTTTTACTTAAAGAGATATACTGCAGGCAGACCCATGATCTTCTGAGAATTTAAGAAGAGACACTTTCATATGGAAAACAATAACAGTTTATTTAATAAAACATAATATCAAAAAGAACTTACAGGTGTTGCAATAAATAACCAAGTCGAATAATGGTTTGATGGAAATCTCAAAGTTCACTCAGAACACCAAGGATTACCTAGAATTGTTAGCTGAGCACAGTGCCGAGTAGAAAAGTGTCTGAGATGGATCTAGCGCTCTAAAGAAAATTGGAACAGACTCTTTCCACACTGATCCAAAAGGATTTAATTTGACTAACAATAACAATTAAAAATAATACTGACAAGATCTTCTGTTGGTGTTCAGAACACAAAACTGCAATGGGCCTGAACCGCCAAAACAAAGTGTGAATAAGAATAACATGAGCACAGCACAGTGTACAGCAACAGAAAAGTAACAAATTATGTAAAAAATTATGAAGGTTCTGTTAAAAGAGGCCAGCCGAAGGTCCCGGGAGAGGGGGGGGGGGGTCGGGGGGAGTGGCCTGCATTACGTAACAGAGTCTGGAGAATGAGGTTGACCCCAGTGTTGCTCTGAAGGTCAGGAGGTCCCTAATCTGACAAGCACCGTACCTACACAGCCACAGAGGCCCTCAGGTAACTCTGGATAGAGCGGCAGGGCCAACACTCGCGTGGACTAAGGTGTTCGGCTCCTGGGGTTCACACATGTGCGCTCTTGGCGTGGTTGCCGGAGGAGGGGGCGTGGTTGGTGGAGGAGGGGGCGGGGTTCGCGGGGCCCTGCCTGGAGTAGTAGAAGCGGTTGTTGTCGGCGGCGTACGGGGCATACGGGGCGGGAGATTCGGCAGCGCAGCAGGTCAGCATGCAGCCGCCCAGCAGGCAGCAGGCAGCGCCCACCCAGCCTGCGTACAGAGAGAAGCCGAAGGACATCAGACCGTGCTGGTGGTGAGCACCAATGGGGAACCACACGGTGGACACAATCCCACACAGAGCTGAAGAGAAAAGCAAGCGTGCACACACACCATCACACACACACACACACACACACACACCATCACAAACACACATACAAATATTCAATCACATTTCTTTTTTGAAGTTACAGCACAGGTCAGTTCAAGTCCTACAGTGCTGCAGCTCTGTTCTTAATGCACCTGACTGAACTGAGCATGTGTGCAAATGTGGTACAGTTAGGAAAGTGCTATTCAGGGTGAGTACACGACTACAGTTACACTACTGATCAGTACTGTCTATGCTTACACTGAATCCCAATATGAGCGGAATACATTCATGAAGAAGGCAGGAAAAGAGAAGCACTATCTGAGATCCCTAACTTGGAAACCAACAGGGGTTCTGAGTGAAATCAACATTTTCCTAGAAAGATCAATAAAGTCAAAGATAAAAGATTAATAAAAGTCTCCCACCTAAAACAACAACAAAAAAACTGCAAAGCACATTTTAGAAGTATTTAATCTGTGAGCACATACCAATTATCAGTATGAGAATCCCTCCAAGTACTGATCTCTTGTTCTTTGCGCTCTCGGGTTCATTCCCCAGATTAATGCAGGGCATTGACATGAGCACGAGAAAGACGGCCGGCAAGCCCAGGATCGACGCAGCAACCATCAGGGCACGAGACGTCTGAATGTAGGCTACAATCAAGACATGGTTATTAATCTGTTATCCACAATCCACAGACATGGTTATTAATCTGTTATCCACAATCCACAGACATGGTTATTAATCTGTTATCCACAGACATGGTTATTAATCTGTTATCCACAGACATGGATATTAATCTGTTATCCACAGACATGGATATTAATCTGTTATCCACAGATCCACAGACATGGTTATTAATCTGTTATCCACAGATCCACAGACATGATTATTAATCTGTTATCCACAGACATGGTTATTAATCTGTTATCCACAGCAAAAAAAATATTGTGGAAATGTTATGGACAACAATACCAATACAAACACACACACACACAATATGTGTGTGTGTGTGTGTGTGTGTGTGTGTGTGTGCGCGCGAGTGTGCCAAAACTGAACATATAAAGCGTGTTTACTCTGAAATAAACTACCCATTATGCATGCAAGTAACATCCTGTTTTCTACCCACTGAAAATATCCATTCTACTGCTAAAATCTGTTTAAATCTTTTTAAAACCTGCCTTTAAAAGCAAAAAGTGTTTACATTTTTCCAGACTCACCAGGTAGGTCGAGGATCTGACTGAGTGAAATACAGTGATAAAGCGCTGTTGAAACGACGCATTCCGCCCACAAGGCCTTGGTCTCCAGCTCGTCCATCTTTCTACAAGTGTTCATTCCGTATTTGCACGTGATTACCCAGTCATTAGTAGCGGTAGCGATAATAAGCCCAATCCATCCGAGGAAGCTCACCGTAAAACCTGTCAGCTGAAAACAAGCATTCGCCATTGCTTTAACCGATGAGCAAACGCGAAACCTGGAGGGAAATAACTGACTTAGGAAACAAAACTTAAGTTCAGTTCACCAGAAAAGTTAAGACGAACTAGTAAACACTGATGATTATGATCTGTACTTTATTCACTTGCCAAGGTTTGCAAAAATTATATTCCACTGTGCAAAAGACATTGTGAGTTGTAAGCTTTTAATTCCAACTGAATTAGCCGCTTTCTACGTTTTATGATTCGCGTGAATCGTTACGGTTGCTTATATAGGGGGGGCGCGTAAAAAAAATTCATAACTTTCAGCCAATCCAATGTGTTGAAACTTGGGATGGATTTGGGAGCGCCCTGCAGTCACCCAAACCCCACACGGTAGGATTGTCGAAAATTAATGATGTTAAATCATTTTAATTAAAGAGTATTAAAGAGTTTATTACGAGAAATACAAACTGTCAGTGTTCATGTGGTATACATATTGCAAATATAATTCGGCCCCGTTTTATTAAAAATATTATCCTTATGCAGTGAGACTTGTGTTCGCTTTTATTTTCGTAGTATGAGTGCCCTCTGCTGGCTGTGGGACGTGTAGACAACAACTATTACTCTTCTGTTTTGTTTGGTTTCTAACAGCACTTCAGAGACAGCTGGCTGTCACTTACCTGTCACGTACTTGAGCATCTTGTTGTCTCTGGAATATTTTACAGCACACATCACAGCTACAGTGACAGATGCTTTAGAGTACTAACCTAGGAGATCAAACCACTGATTGAAGTCTAGCCATCATGACTACTGCTTGATAAGTGTGCTAGAACGCAATGTATAATAGCCAATCTAAAAGTCAGATCTAGACTTTAGTAAGATCTTTTTATCTGGGGAAAAACTCCGTATTTGTTTATTATGGGACATGTCTAGCATTATGAGTTGGTTGTTTTGGTTGTGAAAGAACCGTTTAATCTTTCAAAAATGTGTAATTTGTTGGTGCTAATCTTGCAAGTTCTTTTTGTCATGAAAAGGCCAATTAACCTTTGCTGACAGTATGATTTATTGCTTCAGCTCAAGTGGTACTGTGGCCTCAATCAGGTACCGAATACAGAATAAGTAGCAACATCTGGGTTTTGTTTTCCTTTAAAGGCCATTTTAATATACATGTCTTTTGTTTAGCACATCAGTGCTCTGGCTGTGAGTGCATTAAGCTGTCATAAACATCCTTGTCCCCTGTCAGCTGTCACTCATCTGGGCCTGAGGAGAGAGACGTCAGCCCACAGAGCCTCTGGAAGCCATCCATCATCCCTGCAGAGGACATGGCAGCCTGAAAACAGGAGGATTAATCCAGGCACACGGCCCCTGCTGCTGAGCCCGCGGTGCCAGCCGAGCAAAGCCGTGCCGAGCAAGCAGGGCGTAGGCCGGACAGCGCAGGGCTATAAATCAGTGGAGGAAGAGTTTATGTCTTTAAGGCTTTTAACCCCATTTCTGAACTCCATCTCTTATACATCACACCGGCAAGGCCAATGGAGCAGCTGGTGCTTGATTGATGGAGACCCTTCTGACAGCCTTTACTTGCACTGTAATGATTTAGTTTGATAGTGGCACCACAAGTGAAGGAGGGGGGAATTTCCAGGTTCCCAATGAGGTTTTACTGAATGAAGATCAAGTATCTATACAAACACCTGCAAAAGTGCCTGCACAAATACATGTACATATATCTGTACAAATTTACTTACATTTACCTAGAACAACTTACCTAGAACTGAATTCCATACAGACTTTAAATGAACTTGATAAAGAACTGAACTCTATACACTGAACTTTACACAATGTATTTGACCTCTATAATAATTACCTCTATAGTGGCTCTGTGCAATAACTATTTCTGTGCAATATTCATTCTACAATCCTCGTGCAATATCTATACAACACATCCTGCGGAATAACTGCAATATTTACTCTATCAGTGCACTGCTTATTCTGTACAATACATTTTCTGTAAGTATATGTGCAAGATTTATCATTAAAAAAGCCTTTTGGCCTTCATTACATGTATATGTAGGGCACACAGCACATTGTGAATATGTGTGTGAGTCAGTGCGGGTGTGTTGTGCCAGTGTACCACAACTTCTGGAACTTTACCTGTAGCTGACAAAGGTCATTCTGTGTCATCAATCCAGGAAGTCAGGAACTACAAAGAACCACAGCAGATGCTCTCTGAACCAGTTTAGGGCTCGCCTGTGTGTTTAGTTTTACTGTTGTTGTTTCTGTTGTGTTTGCCCTGTATTTTCATGTTCTGACCTTCACAAGTGTTTCAGATTGCCTTTGTTTGGTGCCTATGCACCAGTACTTCTAACCTTGCACAGTGTTCTTGTCTTCTGTTTGTACTTTGCACCAGGGGTAGGGTAGGTTGTTGGTTGCTTTTTACGGTTTGAGGTTTGTCTTTTTCTCATTTGTGATTTAGAGAGTTAGGGAAGTATATGTGTCTTTTGGTTTCTTTATTTTGCTGATAGGTTATTTAATCTCTTCTTGGTTAGTCAGTCTGTTTTGTCTTTTTGTTTGTTGTTTTGTCTTTTTGTTTGTTACAAAGATGCACCTGAGATTATCCAGCACATAACAGTAGGATGCAAGATGGCAGCAGGCAGAGTGTACATAGTATACAGGAACATCTGTGACGAGTGTGCGCTGAAAATCTCAAGGTCAGTGTGAAATTCTTGCACGAAGGTGGTGGAGAATGAACAAGCTAAAACACAACCAACTGGACATATTAATTATGGACCAACAGCAGAAGACGACCATGGTGATAGATGCAGCAATCCCAAGTGATGGCAACATCAGGAACAAGGAACATGAAAAGCTTGAGCAATAGCAAGGGCTGAAAGAAGAGCTAGAAAAGGTGGAAGGTGAAGGTAACAGTGGTTCCCATGGTAATATATGTATATATACACATACACACACAGACACACACACACACACACACTATGCTGCCTAAACGTTCGTGAACCCTATAGTGATGGTCAGATTTTTGTTAAAAAATACTAAAATAACCTTATTAAATGTTACATTGTACCCCAATTCACAATACTGACATTCCACATAATGGACTCAAAAAATGATTATATTGTCATTCTTTATTTAACAAAAGTGCTTGTATTGCTGGAACGGATGGCTTCAGGGTATGTTCCAGGATTTTACAATATTACAAAGAATTGATGTTTCTCTGGACTATGTAGAGTTGTCCAGGTCCTGAGAATTAAAAGCAAGTCCAGATCGTAACATTCCCACTACCATGTTTCACAGTTGGGAGAAGGTTCTTTTGGTGGTATGCAGTGATGACTTTTCACCAAACATAGCGGTTTTGGTTGTGACTAAACAGTTACATTTTGGGCTCATCTGTCCACAGAATGGACTTCCAAAAATGTGCTCTCTGGCAAAGTTGAGATGGGCAGCTTTGTTCTTATTTGTTCTTCCTAACAACCATTACATGTAAACCATGTCGATTGAGTTTTCTTCTTGTTGTGTAAGGATGCACATGTGTCCCAGATGTGCAGATCTCTAGACGTTATTCTTCGGTTGTTGGCGGCTCACCATTTGTACATGATCTTCTTCACACGATGAAGCTCATATTTTTTTAGATTATTTTATAGCTTTCCTCAGACAAATGTCAAAGTCAAAGTCAAAATGTATTTATATAGCGCTTTTTACAACAACCATTGTCTCAAAGCAGCTTTATAGATGTCAGAGACCAAGACCCCAGTGGTCAAGACAAGGGCAACAGAGGCAAAGAAAAACTACCTGAGGAAGAAACCTTGAGAGGAACCAAGACTCAAAAAAGAAGGACTCATCTTCCTCTGCCCAACCATTAGGTACCACTCTAACAATAGTACAAACAGTAAAGTCATCGGGTACCACTCTAACAATATTACAAACAGTAAAGTCATCGGGTACCACTCTAACAATAGTACAAACAGTAAAGTCATCGGGTACCACTCTAACAATAGTACAAACAGTAAAGTCATCGGGTACCACTCTAACTCGGGTACCACTCTAACAGTAGTACAAACAGTAAAGTCATCAGGTACCACTCTAACAATAGTACAAACAGTAAAGTCATCGGGTACCACTCTAACAGTAGTACAAACAGTAAAGTCATCGGGTACCACTCTAACAATAGTACAAACAGTAAAGTCATCGGGTATCACTCTAACAATAGTACAAACAGTAAAGTCATCGGGTACCACTCTAACAGTAGTACAAACAGTAAAGTCATCGGGTACCACTCTAACA
>JAOYMR010000012.1:5950975-5979869 GCA_025802075.1 Tenebrosternarchus preto | reverse complement strand
TACACATATATTATTAGACAGTAGTTCACATAAATTATTATACACTAGTACACATAGAGTATTATTGCAGTAGTATATATATATTATTATACAGTAGTACACATATATTATTATACACTAGTACACATATATTATTATACACTAGTACACATATATTATTAGACAGTAGTTCACATAAATTATTATACACTAGTACACATAGAGTATTATTGCAGTAGTATACATATATTATTATACAGTAGTACACATAGAGTATTATTGCAGTAGTATACATATATTATTATACAGTAGTACACATAGAGTATTACTGCAGTAGGGAAAACATCCAGGATCACAGAAGAAAAGATGTCATATTCACCTGATCTAGGGTTCATTCATGCTCAGACATGAAAGACCTAAAAACAGGAAAATAAAATACATGAAATACAAAATAAAAACAATGGATTTGTACGGAATATTTTTGCCACACAAGAACGAAGCAGATGGTAGGGAATATACCATAAACCTAAGAAAAAGCCATTCCAATACCTGCCACTGGCTTTTAAAGATTAAAATTCAGACTCTTCCCAAGAGTTTCTGATACTCTCCTATCGTAAAAAGTACCACAACCACAATAAGCCTTCAAATTAAAGTTAATTAAGCATATTAAACTCATTAGCTATTATCCACAGAATCATCCCAGCTTGGTAAGAAAAAAGTAAGAGGTTGAGAAAGGCTTGCCCCAAAATAAAAGAGGTTTGATTAAGATGTCCTTGTATTCAGGACCAACATGGGATCCATGTTTATGTACTGAGAATGTCATTTTAAGAAAAAAGAATCATCACATCCACAGAAAAAAGAATCATCACACTGTATCAATTCTTTCTACACGAAAAGTGACAGAGCTCCAGAGCTCACATAACTGCTGTCCATTCAGAGATGTTTATCGAAACATAAAACCAGCTAAACACATACATGTGCACACATGTGAGTGAGGGTATTAGCCATGCAGCGTTTCACAGGAAAGCTCTTGTCTCCAGCTGTAATCACCCAGGCATTGTCTCCAGCTGTAATCACCCAGGCATTGTCTCCAGCTGTTTCTGTAATGTCAGTCCTACACCTACAACTACGCTACTGCCTTCATCACTACATATCACAGACACAAAGCAGCATGCTGTAGTTAGGCAGGTGAAAGAAGCAAGGAAGGCGTGAGCTGCTCCTTGGCATCTCTGATCTGAGTGCCGCTCTGCAGGAATTACACAGCCCTCCAAAGTGCTGTGACATCAGCACATCACATTCTGCCCGTCTCCAACCGCAGGGTGAAGAGGTGCGAGATGCTTTTGATCACCAATCTCTCTAATCTTAATTTCATTTTTGGAGTTGTCCTGTTGCACCTCAAACTGTGTGTAAAACAGGTTTGTCTAATATACTATAATGTCCATGGAAGAATTACAGTGTAGAGCATGTGAATAAAAAAAGGTGTGGGAAAGGTGGGTAATGGATTATATATGGGCACTCACACATGTTAATAAGGAAGGAGTAATCCCACAAAGATAAATGTAGGTTTTAATTGGTTTTCTGATGAAAGCGTAATCCATTTTTAAACCTGGCCTGGCCAGTCATATGCCTTGATCAAATTAAAATCAGACATACATGTATAAATATTCATTCACACTGCTTGGTCCTCTGTATGTGAAGGTGATAGAATGACATTGCTATGCTGTTCTACTGTAGAAAAAAAAATGCTGGAGAAGACCTACGTGCCAACCCAAGAAATCATCTAGAGGAGGAAATGTGCTGTAAAAAAAAATGCATTCGCCCTAAAAAGCTTCCACACGTCAAAAATGTCCAAAGCACTGTGAGCATGTATGCACCAGACCTGAAAACCAATGAAGCTTCACATCACCGTAAACACACTGCCCAGGAAATACAGGCTCCACAACTGCAGTGTACAGATGGAAGCACTTCTGAAAAACACCTTCTGAGCAAATCGTACAAGGCAAAGGCCACGTAGCACGTCCTGCTTTCTCTCTCCATCCTGACGAAGCCCAGCACCGTTCACACTCATGTCTTCCCTGCTCTACCGCACCTGAGTCACCTCAAGACCTACATGACCCTAAATTAGATGTACTGGACCAGGGAATCACTGAGATTTACTGTGCTGCACGCCTCTGGAGCAGGCAGTGAGGAACAGGGAACGTGACAAATATTATTTAAATTGGGAAAAGACATACGGTAGTGGCCTGAGATTTGTGGCTGGAATAGATTTACACACTAAAGTTCGTAGAATTAATATTGACTTTATGTATTATCTGCATTGCATAAAACCTGTCATTTCTTTTCCCGTAAGCAGATGTTTTGGCTGCATTCTGATAAAGCTTGTGCGTTTTGCTCAGTCTGTGGGCTCTAATCCTGATTAGTCTTTACCATCCAAGCTGTTATTATCAGTAAATGGACTCGAGTGCCTCACACAGTCCTGGTGCACATATAATTTTGTCGAATTGTTTAGCTCCATTCTATACAAAAAGTCCATTAAGGTGTCAGTGTTTGTCACATTTTATTTAGATTTATATTCTCCTCAGGTCACTACACAGTTCCATAAAGCAGCTTTGTATGAATTTCCAAGGACGAAATGCTATCATTTATTTATTTTCGAACTATTCATTACCTGCTGTAAGATGCTCTTCCTCACTCACTTGGTATGAGTACCTCTGTATGGCAACTGTGCATTAGAGCTCATTTATGGAATATTACCCTGGAGACCCCAGTTCTATCACACAGACAGAAGCTCTTTTAATAAGCAGGTATCTGTGGAGGGAACACATTACCTGTGGAAATTAAATGAAGAAAAAATATTTAGCATAAGCATATTTATAATGAGTTGACTGTGAAACACACAGCATTCATATCTCCCTCACACTATGTCAAGTTGCATGTCTATATGCTCTAATTAAGTGGCATCAGAAAACGACTTCTTTTTACTGTTTCCCCAGGATGTACATGCAAACAGCCGCCGTTATTCTAATACGCAATTCTACCAAATGATGAAGTCTTGCGTTATGAGTCCGTTCACCTTGAACTAAGCGCCCCTGCTGAATTAACGAAGTAATGTCCATCTCATTTCCACCTTTGTTACATAAGCCTCAGTTCATTAAGAGTAGCAAATTCTCCCCTTCCAACCTGTGGGTTATGAATATTGAGACACTTATGACTGATTACAATCAAACACAAATCACAAGGATAAACTTATTCATTTATTTTCTTAAAAAGCGCGAAATCTATCCTGTTGACGTGGTCACAGTTATCCCAGCCCAGGGGCAAGGCTTAAATCAGTACAGCGGAACTGTCCTCCAACCGTCTCAGTCATGCTAAGGAGACGAAAAGTGGTAGCTCTCCCTATCTCACTCCGGCGCGCAGCTCTGCTCGCCTCCGCCGCCGAGAGTGCACGGCATACGTACCACTTATTTCAGTTTAACCAGCTCTACATCGGCGTGAACAAATAAAAGCGGTTAAGGAGAAGAAAACTGGACAACAGGAGAGCGATGCCATCTTCTGACGAACCATCAGTCCAGTTTCGAAAGGAGCAGAATGAATTTAATGCTCTCCAGATTATTAGCATACCTTTACATCGGGCTCCAAGTCGCTCTCCATACGTTTATTTATCCCTGTCATCTTCATCCTCAACCCTGTCACATCTTGGCACGCATTGGCCATACCGTGCGCTTGGGTGCGCTTCTGCCAAGCCGACAGCCATCCAGGATACAGGCTGCCCTGAACCGCGCCCTAGTCCACCTCCGACAAAGTGGGAACAACTTCTTGCCTTATAATCTGAGCCTGGAAGTACTGTCGCGAGAGCCGCTGAATGGAGACCCAGAGTCCATGTTCAGGTGCGTTTGTCAGGATATCGTCGTTCGGGGAGTTTCCGCCGTGCTTGCTTTCCCTCAGACCCACGAAGAGCTCGTCCAAGTGGAGTTTATGTCGTCGTTTTTGGAAATACCTTTTATCAGTATCATTGAACAAGGTGAACCACTTAGAACACAGGTGAGTACGTCTCCTGTGTCTTTATGAAGTCATTTTTATAGGAAAAGTGAGCATACCAACTTCCATATCATGTTAACCAAGATGTAACATTCCTCTGGAAGACTTGCTAAAAAGCGGATAAGAGTTCAAAATAATTAAAAATGAAATTTAATTAACGCCTTTTCCCACTTCCAGTCTGTTTTCCGTCTAAGGAAGCTGGTAAACTCTGAAATTCGACTCCCTAAAACTGCTATGGATACTAAAAGGACGGTGGTAGTTTTATCATCTTTTGCTTCCTTCCCAAACCGTACGACGCTTGTTAACGCGACAGAAAAGAGCTAATTTTCTCCTCTACTGAACTAAAGAAATTCATGGTATTTCTCAGATCCTGGGAATCGGAACAAAATGTATTTATTAAAAAATGGTTTGCTACTTCGGAGAAGGCTAATTTGCCTGCACAGAATTTATTATAGAATGGCAATTATTATTATTATTATTATTATTATTATTATTATTATTATTATTATTATTATTATTATTATTATATGTTAAAATATTACTGTGCTGATCTTTTTCTAAAAACTTTAACATGACATCTTTTTAAAATGAATTTTGCTGCTGAATAATTTTAAAGTACTTTGGCTCATCTAAATGATTTTTGGATGAGATTTCAGTGATAGAATTCTAGTGGAACAATCCCAATACTGTTTAAGACTGAAGGCTGAGTCAGTCGTACCCTTTAGTATTCTTAGCTGCAGGCCAAAAGCCACATCAGTTGTTTCCGTCTCCAACTGTGCAGCCAATTGCAGAGGTTTCTCCTGGCAGGATAATCTCAAGAGTTTTCAGCCATCATACTCAGGCAGCACATGGGCACAGCAGGCTAAAGAAGGCTCTGAGGTTTGAATGAGGACAAAGGTTGGTGATTAATTTTCTGTAGATGAAGCTGACTTGCTTGTCCTTTTTCAGAATTTAAAATTAAATTTAAATACTCTAGTAGTAGTAGATAATCTAATAATCAAGGCAAGTAAAATATTATCTCCACACAATCATCTCAGGGGCTTCAACGGTTCACCTGCGTGGTGGAGGGAAAAATCCCTGAAACCTAAATGCGTTTGGACCTATGATGTCAAACTCATTTGCACCTATGATGTCACCTATGGAACGTGTAGTGTAAAACAGCTCAGGTTAAGGTGTTGTGATGGCATAATGAATTCCAAATCCACCCTTTCACAGGTATGACTCTACCAACTTGTCATAGATGGCCTCTTTTATAAATCTTTTCCCTAACAAAAAGATCAAGTTACCCCCTCAAATGAATAAAAGCCTTCAAGATGAGATCACAATTCCCCTTGCTTAGTCTTACTAGAACATTTCTCTATGAGTGCATATTTTTCTGTGTTTTCACACATTTGGCCTCCTTCTGTCTTTTACATCCGTCTCATTCATTCTGAAAACGGCTCTGTCTGCAATGAATCAATATTATTGGCAGGTGTGTTTCTGATCGCTGCGTTCTGACACAGTTCATGCAGAATGTGAGGTCATTAGAATCTGCCTTTTCTCTCACACAGCAGAGTCTGGCATGTGTCACCGCTTTGAAGACATTGACTCTCCAAGCCTACTTTAGCAAATTAAACGGAAAGACAGTTGTAAAGCTGTAAAGTCTGCTGGCAGTACAGGCAAGAGCGTTTATTTTAAGCTATTTTGCCTGTATGTTTTAGGTTTTTGTCCTGACTGGAAGCTCCTAGTGAATCTTCCTCTATAACAGCTTCCCCTACTTGACTTTTATAAATATCTACAAATTTTTTTTAAAGGTATATCCATCCATAAGTACCTTTGGGAAAGGCAGCCTGAAATTTCCATTTAATTCCTGCATGATTCAAATGAAAGCGTGCCGTTCGTTTCATTCTCAGTTACTCCATGCCTCGGCAGCTCAGGCAGAGAGAAGAGATGATCGCTTCCCTCCCCTTGATTGCTATTGACTGATAAAACGTCTCGAGCTTATTTACCCCAACGAAATCCTCCTGCTCTTTATCTGTGCTAAACTCAAGCACTCATTAACTCATCCTTTCTCCGTTGTAGTTGCTTCAGTGCAAAAAAAAAGATTAATACATTAAAAACTCAATTTGCTGCTTTGAATGAAATTACATTCTAATCGAGGGACCTCAATGAATTATGTTTCATTGTGGCTTTGACACTGGACATGGTTGGGGGAGACTATTAAACTTAATGAGCTCTTAGTTCAGGAGGCTCTGCAGGTTCTGTTGACTCATGGGTCCTGGTATCCAGTGGGCAAGCATTCAGACATGACCGCATGCACACGCACATTATAGACATTCACTCAGACATGACCGCATGCACACGCACATTATAGACATGCATTCAGACATGACCACATGCACACGCACATTATAGACATGCATTCAGACATGACCGCATGCACATGCACATTATAGACATGTATTTACAGTATGTGCGGCTGATTCCAGGATTGTCACGTGGATTTTTTTGCCGTTTCACCATTGGGCTGCAGGTCAGTACAACCTATTGCTGTCCCACGTGTCATCGTCAGACCGAGTAACTCAAAAATCACGTTAGAAGCTATAAAAGATGAAGTGCAGCTCATAGAGGTTCAGAGGATGGAAGCCCTTAATAATTAGATTAGATCCAGACCTTGTTTCCCAAAACCATCATAGCACAATGTAACTACTCTCGTGCCATAAAACCTATACTAGAAGTGCAGGGGAGCACAACAAAATGATTATATAATGGTAGATTGAAACTCCTCCCTCCTAAGTAATATTTTTCCTACCTGCCACAGCTCTGCTCTGTGATTCTGTTCTCCATGACCACCGTATTTCCCAGACATTAACATGGGAATGACTTTCTAGTGCAAGTCAGGAGTGTAACCACAGGTCCAGTTCAAGTCAGGAGTGTAACCACAGGTCCAGTTCAAGTCAGGAGTGTAACCACAGGTCCAGTTCAAAACAGGTCTATTAACCACACGTCCAGTTCAAAGCAGGTTCAGTAACCACTGTTCAAGTTCAAGTCAGCAAAGTGACCACAGGTCCAGTTCAAGGCAGGTTCCGTAACTACAGGTCCAGTAACCACAGGTCCAGTTCAAGGCAGGTTCCGTAACTACAGGTCCAGTAACCACAGGTCCAGTTCAAGGCAGGAGCATGACCATATATCTATTTCAAGCCAGGAGACATGTAACCACAGGCCCATGTGAATGTAGAAGTGTAATCACATGTCCAAATCAAGACAGGAGTTCAAGCTTTCTGACTTCTCTTTTCCTTTCTACAGTTTCCCATTCACTCCTCAAGTCACAAACCTTAATTGAAGGTGTGCTCTGCACTCGCTGGGTTGTACTGAGTTGCACACCTATCTGAATCACCTCTGAATCATCTATGAATGCACCATGAATCATCAGAATACTCCAAAATATACACCTCAAGTATACAGCTTTCACCTGCTTGGATGTGGTGTCATACAGAGCAGCACAAATGTAAAATTATTTTGTATTTGACCTTATGCTTTTAAATATAATTTTGGTTGTAATTATACACAGGGTAAGATGTCAAATGTGCCATATCATTAGAGTTTCACCCAGGGGCCCAGCCCACTGGCTTCATACTAGAAATCACAACATCTCCAGTTCTTTACATGGGTCATCAGGTAGGCATATCTCTTTATCAGTATTTCAGTGTGAGTTAAGCACACAACATCTCCAGAAGGCTGTACAGTGAAGTCTGGCATCGCGGACCCACCCTCCTCCAAGTTCACTCTTAAGCTCACAAAACCTCTTTAGATGTAAGCACACACTGGCGTCCCTGGTGACTCAGGCCGTTCCCAGCTCCACTGACACCGTTAATGTGCGCTCAGTGCCTTCAGGTGCAGATGGGGTTTACACACTACACCAACGGCAGACACCGAGTTAATTTCCCTGTGTTTACCCACTGCACTGCCCCTGCACAGCCAATCACATCCCAAGCCCTCAATATTTATGAATTGACATTTCCATAAACAGATCAGGCAAATTATACAGAAAGCACTTTTTATGTAAAAACCCATGAGCCTTTTATAGTGGGATGCTGTAGTCTTGAGTCTACCAGCAGTTCTTTCCAATGCTACTGTCATTCATTTGAATTAATATGACATGCTCTGTCTTTAGGTAGGTTTTTGGCTCTGTCAGTACATTTCACTGGAAAAACAATAGGTTTGTTCACCTCTTTACTGTTACCTGTACATGTTAGGATTGGTCTGACTGATTATACCACACCAGAGTCTTTTTATTTTCACAAATTAGTCTTCTTGGTATATTTGGTGAAACACTGGGACCAAGCCTTTTTCTTGCATCAACTGCACTCAGCATTAACCGCCCACCCAAACACTGCAGCTTTAAGTTTCATTGCATGCGCTGGAATCTGATTGGTCCTACGCCGTTCGCATGGGAATAGAATGTTTGAGTGACGGTCTCTGTTTAGTGGATTAAGCAGTACTGTCAAAATGGCACTTGATGAACAAGCACTCAAATAGGTACTTCTCCCCAGTTTATCCCTGCTACACCACGCTGCACTAGCAGCAGGAATGGCAGACACAGGTCATGTGGTATCTTCCTCGGTAACACACACATGCATGCCCAGGCGTCCACCTACTGCGGGCCTTTACAATGCAGATCATCAGTGTGCTTTAGCCTCGATTGTCTGTTGCCTCCATCACTCCATTATGGGGTCTGAGGGCTGCAAAGAAGATTTCAAATACCTGGAGGAGATGCTCCATAATCTCTCACACATGTGAGTCTGAGATAAGGCCAGCCAGACGGCCGACACTGGTTCGAGCAAGGCGGAGGAAGAGGGGGAGTGGCCTCAACGCTCATGCCCCATGAGGCACTTTTCCAGGGTCAGGCGCCTCCGTGCTGCCAAACCCTGCAGCTTCGGCAGAACCCCGCATTATTCAGGTGCTCTAATACACCGTTCTGTAGCTTATTTAATGCCACCTGGATTCAGCTTAATGCCCATCTGAATAGCATTAGCCCAGAATGCTCTGACCCATCAAAAGAGAAGTGAACAAGTTACAGGAACAGGCTTGCTGGGGGCCAAAGTAGAAGCACATCCTGAAACAAGATTGTCTTCGCAGTTTTGTCAGAGCTGCAAAAATGCAGGACAGTTTTTGTGCATCATAATATGTGTCGACTTAAAATATGCCCTCAATTTTTCATTGAAAACTGTGAGATGAAGTCGATGGAAAACTACAGCAGAACTGATTATCTTCACTGAGGTAATTTAAAAGTTTTAGATGTGATAAATTGGGGAAACCTTTTTCCTGACCCAATTTTTCTATTATTTTCTGGTGTATCTTAAAGACTGTGAACACAGACCTTCTAAGTCCATATTCTATATCGTCCTGCATCAGTCTGGAAGTAGTTTGGTTCATTTTGCTTTTGACTTTCACTTTACCTTTGACCTTGAGCCTTCCTTGAGCTGTATCTGTGGTTTTGAGGGGATTTAAAACCTTTTCCTCTCTAAAGGAATGAAGATTAAAGCTTGGTTTTATGTTCACAGGTCACCGTAAATTACTTAAAATTTTTGCATGGCTCTCTTTCTCTGAACACCATGGTGAGCCTGGCTGAACGAATCAAAGTGCCGTTCAGATCTCTCTGCCTAGGCAATCCGTTGCTCTGGCTGACAGGCCTGTTCAGGGCCTTTTAGGCTGTCAGAGTTTGTTTTTTGTTAATTGTCTATCAGATGTTACACGACCTTGAAAGAAATGTTGTCTTTCAAGCAAAGAGATTGAAAAGGTTTGAAAAGATTCTTTTTAAATTTTGTGACTGATTCTAAATCCAATATCAGATGGACGAGACCTTTTGAAAAGTTTGACTTGTGGTCTCATCGGATACTGAAAGTGATGCTGGTTCTTTTTTTTTTTTGATGCCAGATGTTTCTCACAGTTTTTACAGGATCATTTTTTGTTGTTTTTTTTTACACAAATCCCATTGTTTTTACTTTTTCCTTTGCAATTATTTGGATTTTCTTTACATTTGTTTTTGCCAATTCTTTAAGCAAAAATGTGACAGATATCTTCTGAGAGTGGAAAGAAAGTGTTCCTCTGGCTGAACACACATTAGACTTAACAGCAGTTTGGGTGCTTCATGGTTGAAGCACACAAATACAGCTCCTATATCTAGCATACATGTGGCAGTTTTTATTTACAGTGATTCATATAGAGCAAATACCTCATGGGAATGTAAATGGAATCTTCAGTCTCCTAAAGACTACAAGGACCTGATTTCTCCTGCTGAGGAAATATTCTGCAGCACGTCAGTAGCTGTCATAGTGATCTATAGGACAAGAACCCATTGGCTGGCTTTAGTTCAAACATCAAGACTTCTGGGTTCATGTTCTTGATCAAGAGAGATTGGCTGACATTGTAGTTCAGAGCTCAAGAACAACATTTCAAGATTTATGACACACGGCAAACAGTTTGATTCGTTTTTAATGTCAGTCCCGACGTAGTAAAAGGGGCGGGGTTGCGATTTACTACTGTTATGTTGTTCAGTAAAACAAAAGCTGCATACAGCAGCTGTAAAATTCAGTGGCTCAGTTTTTACAAATGAATGTATATAAATCTGTTGAGTGGAACTTCCTCTTCCTCCTCTGCATTCTGCCTCAAGGTTGTCAGGCTCCAGCCTGTGATTGCTCCTGTGCCAGCAGTAGCACCGAATGGAGCTCATCTGTGCCGAAAGACTCAGCAGTAGCGGGGGACACACACAGACAGCTTTGTGGAAGTGTTTATTCGCCTCTGTCAGGCTCGCTTTCCGGCTCTGGGCCGCAACTGATGACTGGAGACACAGCGGCGGATTGCCTACTGCGGCTTCCTACACCTTCTGGCGAGCTCGTCCAATCCCCCGAACGCACACAGGCGCGCCTTCCAAATTCTCATTAGCTTTCATGCTTTCTCTGTTTCACACCAGCTGTGTCGCAGGGATGTGCAGGAAGACAATGACCAGCGCGGCCTTGACATCTCCAGTGCAACTGCTTAATCATAGAAATGGGAATGGAACTCAGCTACTTTTGTCATTTCAGTGCCTCGTGTAAACTGATGCATTGTGACAAAGGAACAGAAGAAGCACCATTTAGAATGAACCTGGAAATTTGGAAGCACGTCTCGGTGGTTGTCTACGTACTGAACGGCCAATGCACCAAGCATCTGAGTAAACTGTGTTTCACTCATTGCTTTCAGTCTTGGAAAAATGCATGTAGCACACCTGTACTGGGTGGTTACGTGTAGGTGCTCTAGTGTTACACCTGTACTGGGTGGTTATGTGTAGGTGCTCTGGTGTTACACCAATACTGGGTGGTTACATGTAGGTGCTCTTGTGTTACACCAGTATTGGATGGTTATGTGTAGGTGCTCTGGTGTTACACCAGTACTGGGTGGTTACGTGTAGGTGCTCTGGTGTTACACCAATACTGGGTGGTTACGTGTAGGTGCTCTAGTGTTACACCAGTACTGGGTGGTTACATGTAGGTGCTCTGGTGTTGCACCAGTACTGGGTGGTAAATGTATAAGCTTGCAGAGTGCCTGTGTCTCAGTGATAACTATAGACTCACAGAGATCTATACACAGAACATTTACATTTATCTGATGGATCAAAAGTTCTTCTAGGGGCAAATTTAATTGAACCAAAGCACAAAAAGATTCTTAAACTGATTTTCCTGCTGTTCTTCTCGGATTCAACTCACTCCCAGAACTTCAAGTGCCTTAAGGCTGGTTTCAAAACACTTGATGTTCCTGAAAGTCAACATCACATGGCTGATATTTCTATACCACCCTGACATTATTCCACCACACACAGCACATTCCCGGTTTCCACTGTGTCTGTACCTCTGCTTTTATCTCTCCTCAACTTGATAAACCTCTCTTCCACCAATACTCTCCTTTTTTCCACCATTCTGGCCTCTCAAGAGCAGGAGAGGTTGCAGAGTGCAGGCAGCATTCAAAAGAGCAGGGATCATGCAAATGTCATCCAAAAAAAAAAGATCCATGCATGAAATCATATTATCGGCAACGTCGAGCCCAATAGTGTTTGGATTAGGGACATTTGAGTGGTGACAGCTCAGTGATGTCACCTCTCTGTCCAAAATGAAGGAAACTGAAAAAGCTGTTTAGGAAAACGGTCACAAAAGAGGCCAGATTCACAGTAAGTTATGGGTGATCTTTTAAAAGTTTAGAAGCATATTATTCAGAATTTTTTGTAACTATTGATCAGATCCATTATTGTTTACTTGTCCTGCATGTCCAAAGACTGAACCCAGTGATCCCATAAATGCAATGGAATTATTCTGAATAATGAGTCCATCCCTATATTATTAAATATTTTGTTCATTATTAACAGGTAACTATTCACAGCTCTATCAAAAATTCTGTGACAAATTATATGTCATGCTTTGCAGATTAAGACTATACTTCGGCTTCCCAGTTCAAAGTGAGCCTGACGATACTTCCCTCTCTGAGTCTAAATCAAACTGAAGGTTTCAGTGGAGACTCTGGCTCACTGAGCTCTTGGAGAGAGCACTTTGCATGTCCTTTAACACATTTCAAATACTATCAATCAACATGTGAAGTTTGGCTTTGCATAGCAAGCAGCTCACCGAGTCTCAGCAGCTCAAGCAGTACATGCTGAGTCTTAACGATGGAGGATCCCGGTATGTTCCAAGTGATTTGGCCCATTCGAAAGCAGATGCGTCTGATTTCACTGCTTGCCTCCATCTGTGCAGAGCGCACATCGGATCAAGCAGCACTTTAGGCCCGACTGAAAAGGGCTAATTAACACCTTTAGTACGTCATCAGACTCAAAGGCATCTGTTTGTATATTCTTTTAAATCAATATCGAGCACTGATCCATTGCAGCAGGCTTCGTTTTTGGGCTCAGGGTCGTTTGGGTAGGTCGTCTGCCATCTCTTGCTAGAGATTAAATATTGAGAACTCTTTTGTTATTGCTCCTCTTTAGCTGATTTTGCTAGCGGCACCACTGGGATGCCGATTAATCTTGCCAACCTCCTCCCCCTCCTCCTCCACCTCCTCCTCCTCCACCTCCTCCTCCCTCCACTGGCAGGCTGATAGCATGCAGACCCTCCAAACTGTTTAACAGAAAAACTTGCTGTCAACGGCTTCTTAGCCGAGGCAGTTATGAGGGGTTGTGTAATGTTAGCACTATATCGACGAACAAGAAGTATAATTATCGCAGTTTTTTGATGTCTTGTAACACTTTGCCAAAGAAGTCATGAAGTGGCAAAGCCATTAACCTTTGGTACAGAAAATGTCATATTTTTCTAATGGACTTATTGTAGGTAATACTATTATCATTATTGTAATCTCTGAAATCTCTGTAAATCTGAGTTATTTGCTTACATATTGCATCAGTATTATCTCCTTGTGCAGATTTGATCTAAGTGGATGTACTGGTTATATGTTGCTTCAAATTAATTAAAAAATAATTACTGGATATTTCTAATAGTCTCTCCTGCTAATGTTGCACCATTATGAGCAAAGATCACTTATGCAATGAAAAATCTTTTATGTGATATTATGTCTGTAATTGCCAGATAGGGAACAGGATATCCTCATTACCAATTTAAATCCAAAGTTAGTATTTCTCAGCTATTAAAGATTCTTAACTCCCTCTTCAGATCGCTACAGTGTACAATGTCAGACTTGTGGTTTTGGTTGTAGTTTCCACGACCACCTCGTTCTCGTTCTGCACTTCCTTCCTTTGCCTGAACCTGTGAATGTTTAAGGCTTCTGGGACGACAGCGTTTATTAAATCACCCTGTAAGGTCCAGCCTGAATGTTGCCTGTTTGCCTGCATTACACCACCGGGCCTGAAAGCAAGCGCTCACTCCCATTATGAAATGTAAAAGAAATATTTGGGCCCGAGAGCCTTCAGACATCTCATTACCGCGGCTGTTGGTGGCCCGAATTGATGAATCTGCGTACCATTCGTTCATTTCCCTAATGTGACATTTTGCATTTTAGGGTTTCTGTAGGGCAAATAGGATATTTAAGAGTGTTATCAAACATAATAGCAGGTCAGAGTGTCGCTGCTGAATCTCTAATAATCTGTTCATGTTCAGATTATTATAATAATTTTATGCTTGGTGAACATGACTTGCTTCCTACTGAAATGACAAATCTGCTTTAATGAACCAAAAAACAAACCACTTTCACAAGAAATATATGGATAGATGCATTTAAATAATTGAAGTAAATGTAATATAAGAACCTCGCATAAAAAAAGATTTGTCCTTAGTTTCACAGCTTATTTCTGGTCCTATTTACCAAACCCTTGATAAATGCAATATATGGTGAGTTAAAGTAATGCTTCTGGCACTAATTCAAACATAGCTTAAGATAGATGAGGAAAGTTAGCAAAAGTGAGGTCACCTGGCTTCATTAGCATAATAGCACTTCTACCCACAGAATAACGAAATATTTACTACAGCAGTTTCTCCACCCAGTCTTCAGGACAGCCTCTCTAAAAGACCTCTGCTCTGTACCGTCTCCCACAACACCTGCACCAGACACTTTGTCCTTCGTAGCTTGATTCCAGCGTCTCAGGAGGTGGTGATTGTAAAACGTGGACCTTCTGATGGGCCCTAAGATGAGACACACTTCAGAGCTACTAGAGCTATTGTCCCTGGCACTGAGGGGAGTTTTTTTTTTTACTTTTTTTTAATCAGTTCCCAGTATTGTTGGTCTCTTACAGTTTCATGTTTGGAGTGTGGAGGAGTGATTGGCCCCCTTGATTGCTTGTGAAGCTGCCCTTCTTAGGTGATCATTTTCTCAACGTCCTTAGAGGAGAACATTACGCTCTCTTACAGTACCACTCATCACACAGAAAGAGAAATGGACCCTATCGATATAAAAGGCTACATTGCACAGCTTGGATTCCAAACTTAGCTGTGGGTGTAGGGCACACCAATCCAAGTACCTCCAAGCACTCTTCAGTACATCCATTTACTGTCTCTGCAGTTTCGTTTGTTTGTTTTGTTGTTCTGTTTTAGTTGGTGGGGTGGGGGGATTGCGGCTGGTAAGGTTTTTTGGAGGAATGAAAGTCTTCTCAAAAACTAAAGAAAAAAATCTGGCAGTCAAACTTAAATCACCATCTGTGGAGATATTTACTATCTTGGTACTGTGTGTGAGAAAAGGCAACACTGTTCGGGTTCTATAGCAAAATAAAGAAATCTTCAAACAGCTAAATATTATCTCCTAGATAAGGAAATAAAATCCTTAAAGCTTTTTACACCTTCAGTAAATCTGTCCATTTGTATCATGATTCCAGTTCATCTGTTTTAATCAACATCATCCTCTTATTGGTGAGCTGAAACACAATACGCTGAACAAAACCAGGAGCCTATAAATCCCTTTGCTCATAAAATCATTTCACAGGTGGATTGTCTATCAGGGGGGAAATCGGTGGGGTTTTTTAATAATCTAACTGGCTGTTATATGCAGATAAACACAGTCATTTACAGGCTCCTTTGCCTGAGCTGCTCTGCTGCAGCCTTTAATGGTTCCTGGTTCTGTATCCCACTGCTTTGTGGGGTTGCCAGATAAATAAACATTCAATTGCTATGCATCAACAATTTATTTGGTGGCAAAAATGCAACAATCCAATAACATATAATTATGCAAAACCATGCATGTGGTCAACCGGATATTAGATGATAATAAAGTCTAAGCCAGCAGTATTTGTTGCCTGCAATGTGAATCAGTTAGAAAATAAATGCAGATTTATTTTTTGCTCTGACAAAAAGGGCAATTCCCCCCTCAACCTTTGCTGTTCAAATCAAATCAAATCAAGTTTTATTTATATAGCGCCTTTTACAACAAATGTTGTCTCAAGGCAGCTTTACAAGTGTCCGAGTCCAAGCGCCCAGTGATCAAGCCATGGGTGACAGTGGCAAGGAAAAACTCCCTAAGAGTGTGAGGAAGAAACCTTGGAAGGAACCAAGACTCAAGGGGGGAGCCCATTGTCTTCTGGCCGACACCAGTCACCACGACAACAAAATAAATATATAAAAAAAACACAGTGCAGTAAATTATAAACTATAATATAAAGTCCAGGGCTGTACCACAACAAGGGGGACCAGGGGTGCTGATAAGGGCCTCCAGTTGATTAATCCTCTGTCTGCGTCTGAATGAGTAGGAGGTGGTTGGTCCGGGGCAGGTAACAGGAGAACCTCGTCAATCCTTACTTAATACCAAGCCGGATGGGGGACAGCCATTAGCTCGGTAAAAGTAAATCAAGACAGTTAGTTCTGTATAGGACATAAAATTTATCTGGATCTGTAACCTTTATCTACGGGGGAATATCAATTACCAAATGCTAAACTAAATAAGTAAATTTTTAGCCTAGACTTAAAGATTGAGACTGTGTCAGAGTCCCGGACATTTTCTGGAAGGCTGTTCCATAGTTGGGGGGATTTGTAAGAAAAGGATCTTCCCCCTACTGTTACCTTATTAATTGATGGAACCAGTAAGAAGCAGCACCCTGTGTTCTTAGTAAATGTGGAGGTTCAAAGTAGGAAACAAGTTCTTGCAGATAATCAGGGGTGAGTTCATGCAGAGCTTTATATGTTAATAGAAGGATTTTATAGTCAATGCGAAATTTGACTGGGAGCCAGTGCAGGGTTGATAGGACTGGGCTGATATGATCAAATTTCCTAGTTCTAGTTAGAACTCTGCTGCAGCATTTTGAACAAGTTGAAGTTTACTTAAGTTCTTATTAGAGCGTCCTAATAGTAATGAGTTACAGAAGTCTATTCTAGAGTTAATAAAGGCGTGGACTAATTTTTCTGCATCATGCCAGTATGGTGTATTCCTTAAGTTGCTAATATTGTGTGAAAAGCTATTCTAGTAATACTATCTATATATTTATTGAATGATAAGTCTGAGTCAAATACGACTGAGATTTTTAGCTACCGAGCCAGGTACGATGGGGAAGTCAGCGAGTTGGATAAGCTTCAACTGCTGTTCAGTTCAGTGAAGATGTCTGTGTTTTAACTGGACATGCACCTCCTACAGTAAATGAGACCATGTTTACGCTGCCCTTTCTCCATCCTGTAGTCAATCTGTTCTTTTTGTTTTGTTTCGCTGGAGTTTGTTTGTCACATTCAGAAATTGACCAAAGACTCTCAGAGAAAAAACAAACCCCACGGGGCCACAGGACGGAATGCGGTTTGTCCTGAAGTTTGTTTTCAGCTAGTACTGTTTGGATGTTGCAGTAAATAAATGATAAGCTCCACACTAGCTCTGCTGCTCTGATCTTGCGTTAACCCCCACATGGACGCCGTCCCAACTCTCGCTGTCCGTTCGTCTTTGTTTCTTGTCTTTACCTTCTCACCTTTTTCCTCTGCCTTCCTTCAGAAGAGTAGGAAACAGAAGTCACATTGGGTAATGCAGAGAGCATGAACAGTATCGGCTTCTTTCTCTGCTACCCAGATCTGTCTCCATGTGCAGTGTGGCGTCAGCACAGGAGAGGCGTTCGCCGAGCGTTCATATGCACATGGGCATGGGAACTCTCTGGGTAGAGGTACTATTCCAGTCACACGGCGGTCGCTCTGCGTTACAGATCCAGCTTCCCGCTCTCTGTTTGCGCCTGCCCACCAGGTTCAAACGTTCCCTTCTCCCTCCAACTCCTAGCCCAACCACACAGGGAGCACCCAACACCTCCCCCCCCCCTTAAAAAAAAGAACACTCGTTCCTTTTCTCCTGTCTACACCCATCCAAACATCCAACGAGCCGTTAAAGACGGCCCGGGATGTGCTCGGAAGCCCGTCTAGCCCATCTCTTTCAAGCCGCTCTCGTACATGAGAAATCGACTGCGTGCCGGTTCATTTTGGCGAGGACAGAGTCTGATGGATTTTCCTCTCAGCCTGGTACCTTTCATTCCAATGTATTCAAGCCTCCCTCTTTGACTCCTTTTTCCTGAGTACGCATAATAAGGGCGGCCATTCTGCTCTCCCTCGAGAGTAAGGTCGCTTTGAGTTCAGAATTAACCAAATAAACTCTCTCTCCATTTTGCCTGTGCCTGAGGAGTGTATTCCCCCAGATTTATCCACCTTTCATATTTAAGCATGCAGGCCATGAGGGAATAGGAGACGAAGCCTTACCCCAAGGATATTATTATTTGCATTTTGTTGATGTAAACCTATGAAGTTGAGTAGTGTGTTAGTAAGTCTGGCTCTGTGTGTGTGTGCTTATGTGTGTATACGTGTGTGTGTGTGTGTATACGTGTGTGTGTGTGTGTATACGTGTGTACATGTGTGTGTGTGTACATGTGTACGTGTGTGTGTGTGTACGTGTGTGTGTGTGTGTGTGTGTGTACACGTGTGTGTGTGTGTGTGTGTGTGTGTGTGTGTGTGTGTGTGTTCAGAACCGCTTCCACCTGCAGATGATGACCCGTGTGCCACCATCAGGCCTGGCACAGTTGCTGTTGGCTGTGCTGGTTAAGGGAGGATGGCAGGGTGGTGCCGCTGTCTTCTGTCCCGGGGGGGGGGACACCGCGGTCCTGGAACAGCTGCAGCAGCAGGGCCGGCTGGGCGTGGACGGGGCGCACTGGCACCTCTGGGAAGCCCTCGATCTCTCCAGCCAGAAGAGGGCACCGGTACGCCAAGAGGGAGAGGAGATGCAGGACGGGCCAGAGGAGGTTTCGCAGCTCCTCTCCCAGCTGCTGAGCCGCAGCCCCTCAGCGCTGGCCTCCAGCGTGCTCCTGTTCGGCTCCGACCCGGAGTGCGTGGCCACCGTCCTGGGCGGGGCCGTCCGGCTCGGCCTCACCCTGCCCCTCGCCCACTGGACCATGGGCTTCCCCCTTGGCCTGGACGCCCTGCACTCCATCGGCACCCCGCTGGGCCTGATGGCTTACGGCGAGGTCAACCGCAAACCGCTTAACTTCTACATCCGCGACGCCCTGCAGCTCATAGGCAGAGCTGTGTTCACCGCCACCATGGTGAGGCCCGACCTGGCTCTCATCCAGAACATGGTCAACTGCTTTGACAAGCCCAATAAGCAGGAAGTGCCCTCCTCTGGACAGTACCTAGCCAGGTAAGTGCGGTTCTAACCCACACGTGTTCGGTCCTCTATTAACGTGTGATTATTCACTGAGCAATTACTCAGTTAGTGGTTGGGATACATATTCAAAAGTAAAGAATATATCAACTATAAGGCGTCTCCTTTTGTGGACTTCTTGATGGTCCTATGGAGAAGTAATCATCATCCAGGGTAATAACATTCTGGGATTTGTAGTCTTTGAAATCCCCTTATTTCCATCTCAGAGTTATTACACTGTTTGAGTTTATCATGGCAGCAGAAGAGATGGAGCCTGATACACACACCTCCTGGACTCAGTAGCCTCTTAGATATTAACCTTTACTTCTTATGACCAGTTTGTTCTCCTGCACATCAAACACCCATTAAATGACCACCCATACTGTAAACCCAGGGCAGAAAAGCAGGAGTAAATCCTACATTCTTACTTCATATTTGCAGGTTGTGTTTGTGCGTGTGTGTAATTACCGTAAGCTGTTATGTCAGCAGTGGAGGCCATGCAGGCGTCCGCGTTTGTGTCGTTCATATTGACCGACGTCTGTCCCTCCTGCAGCGTGTAGAACAGCTCCTGCTGTGTGAGGCGGCGCCTTGACCGCTGCTCTGCAAGTCCCGCCTCCCAGCCTGCCGTCACACTGCCAAACTAACGCCTCAGGACATTTAACACCAGCGTCCGTGCCAGAGCGGAGCTCTCTTACTCTTTCCTCTCTCTCTCTCTCTCTCTCTCTCTCTCTCTCTCTCTCTCTCTCTCTCTCGCTCGTTCGTTCACACCGGCTGTGACAGGCCAGGTTGGCTCTGTGGAGAAACAGTGTATCTATTAGTAACACAAAAGCCCTGAGATACGCTGGCAGTTTGCGAAAGAAAAAGCAATTAATGCGTGGTGCCTCAGGGAAGAAGACGTTTAACATTTATTATTCAGAGCAATAATCCCACTGGAATTAACAGATGCATAGCTGGAATACTTATTTCTCTCAGCTGCACTGGTTGCCGCCGTATTGCAGTCTCTCTGTACTGAGCAGTAGAGCTGTTATCGTGGTAGACCCGGCTGAGAGTTAGCTATCAGCTCTCCAGCAAATTAGATTTTACCAGCCAGGGAGGGGGAAAAAAAACAGCAGAATCATCTTCAGATGTTAGATTAAAGCACGGCTGGTAAGAGTTGTCTTTTGCTGGGTGAGTAAACTCGCCCAGAAATTATTTTACAAAGGAAGTGAACCACAGGACACTGGAGATTTCACACCAGATGGGCCTTTAGTATTCACTTCACAGGCTCTAGTCCTCCTCTGGAGGCCACTGTGGTTGGGAATTTAGAGGCAAAGGTTTCACACATTACAAAAGATAATAACCCAGAGCAGTGATAACATTTGACAGACAGTTTGGTCCAGACATATTCAGTCTTTAATCTTACATCAATTAAAGAAACTCAGGACCCAGGTTATGAGGTTATTCCAGAACATTCTTGCTGATATGACCATTTTATGGGTGCTTTCCATGCATGTCATGCATATTTCTCTCCCCTTTAATGTACATCACACTGGCACCCATTATGACTAAAGCTGTAGGTCAAGAGGTGGAATTAATGCTCCAGACAATCAATTTGGCCGATTCATTTACTTCTGTCATTTTTTAAATGGCAGAGTGTGGCAGCATAGCGTGTGTGTGGCGTGTATGACCTGGCTGGGTGTGTGTGGCGTGTATGACCTGGCTGTGTGTGTGTGGCGTGTATGACCTGGCTGGGTGTGTGTGGCGTGTGGCGTGTATGACCTGGCTGGGTGTGTGTGGCGTGTGGCGTGTATGACCTGGCTGGGTGTGTGTGGCGTGTATGACCTGGCTGCGTGTGTGGCGTGTATGACCTGGCTGTGTGTGTGTGGCATATATGACCTGCCTGGGGGTGTGTATGACCTGGCTGGGTGTGTGTGGCGTGTATGACCTGGCTGGGAGTGTGTGGCGTGTATGACCTGGCTGGGTGTGTGTGGCGTGTATGACCTGGCTGCGTGTGTGTGGCGTGTATGACCTGGCTGCGTGTGTGTGGCGTGTGGCGTGTATGACCTGGCTGCGTGTGTGTGGCGTGTATGACCTGGCTATGCTCTCACTCTCAGTTAAGGGGGAATGGGGAGTGTTCATTTCTCCATCCTGACCCAGACATCACCCACCAGCCCTGAGCTTACCTAACATCCCTGATGATTTATGGATTCGAACCAATCAGCAGCTACAAGGAACAACTGGGGTGGTCGTGTGTGTGTGTGTGTGTGTGTGTGTGTGTGTGTGTGTGTGTGTAAATAATGGTAATGTCATGTATGCAGAACAGAATTTATCTGCCTTGAGAATGATAGAGTCACCTCGTTAAAGTTTTTACGTCATATGGGACTGTTTACTATTCACTGTGCACTCTGGCTTATTTAGAGTCAGTTAGACTGGAGAGCAGCAGTTAACAGAAAAACAAGCTTCTGCTCTCATTTAATCTGTAATACGGTAATAAACCAACTTTGGTGCTTGAATGTTACAGTGCTCATTGTATACACTGCAAGAAACAAACACTAATGCAGCCATTATCTGCAAGAAATCACTGCCTTGTTCTCTCACCATATGGACCTTCTGCAGTGGAGTGGGTTGTGGGAGGCTTTTTTTCAGACAGAGACTGGTATCAAGGTCTTATCATGTATTCCTGAAAACAAGATCCCCTTCCCTGAATCCCCCACTGAGCTGCTGTTCCTGCTTGCCCACCGCCGTGTGCTTGGAGACTCAGGCCGTCTCTTCTGTGCGCAGGTTCCTGTCCAACACGTCATTCGAGGGGCTGACAGGACACGTGCAGGTGCAGCATTCCAGCTCCCGCATTCTCACCGCCCATCGTTTCCACGTGTGGAGTCTGCAGCGCGACGCCCTGGGCCAGCCCAGCTGGGTGACGGTGGGCAGTTGGCAGGCCGGGCAGCTCGAGGTGGAGGAGCAGGGCCTGTGGCCCGCCGCGAGCCAGCGGGTGGAGGACGAGGGTCCGGGGATCCGGCCGGGCGGGCGCTGGCAGGCGGGGCTCCCCGTGGCTGGGAGCCGGCTCCGCGTGGTGACCCTGGTGGAGCATCCGTTCGTGTTCACGCGGGAGGTGGACAACGACGGCCAGTGCCCGGCCGGCCAGCTGTGCCTGGACCCCCGCACCAACAGCTCGGACGTCCTCAACCAGCTGTTCAGGGAGCTGGAGCAGACTAACAGCAGCTCGCTGCCGGCCAACGTCCGCAAGTGCTGCTACGGCTACTGCATCGACCTGCTGGAGAAGCTGGCAGAAGACATGCAGTTTGACTTCGACCTCTACATCGTGGGCGACGGGAAGTACGGCGCGTGGAAGGGCGGCCGCTGGACGGGACTGGTGGGGGACCTTCTGAGGGGCGTGGCCGACATGGCCGTCACCAGCTTCAGCATCAACTCGGCACGCAGCAAAGTGATGGACTTCACCAGCCCGTTCTTCTCCACCAGCCTGGGCATCCTGGTGCGGAGCAAGGACACGGCGGCCCCCATCGGCGCCTTCATGTGGCCGCTGCACTGGTCCATGTGGGTGGGCATCTTCGTGGCGCTCCACATCACCGCACTCTTCCTCACGCTCTACGAGTGGAACAGCCCCTTCGGCATGACGCCTCATGGGAGGAACAGGGTCCGTGTCTTCTCCTATTCCTCCGCCCTCAACCTCTGCTACGCCATCCTGTTCGGCCGCACGGTCGCCAGCAAAACGCCCAAGTGCTGGACGGGGCGATTCCTCATGAACCTCTGGGCCATCTTCTGCTTACTGGTTCTGTCCAGCTACACCGCCAATTTGGCTGCGGTCATGGTGGGAGAGAAGACGTTCGAAGAGGTTTCAGGGATTCATGATGCCAAGGTGAGTCGATGACCCAGCTGACCTCGCCAAACTTCACCTCCAACACCAAAACCTGCAGCACTGAATATATTTACACTGCATAATACATTTTCAGTATTTGTTATAGTGTTTAGTATTTCTTTGAAAAAATGCTCTTTGTGAATCAAAATGACAAAGTTAAGCAAAAAAGGGAATAAACTCAGTGGTCTATAACAATACAATTGTAGTTGCACTTCTCAACATAATCTTTGAGAAGTTTTATTTTCTTCACTATAAATGTAAAATAGGAAGTCTATAAAAAGTCACTGAACAAGCTCAGTCAGAATTTTTCCATTTTATGAAGAAGTTTCCGGAGGCACTTCATTAACCGACACGGCCGATAATTTGCAGTCAGTGTGAAACCTCTTCTTTAAGAGACCTGACAGACCCCCAACTTTGATGATATGAATTGTATATATATATATTGGTGTCTGCTCTGGTTAGCTTGTCCACTAAATGTGTATATATATACATTTTTTTATTTTATTTTATTTAAAACCATTAAAATATAAATTAAATTTGACTAGTATGCCACTGACCACTGCCACCAGTGAATGTAAGTGTGAAGTGAGTGTGTCTGGTGTAAGTGTCTGTTTTGATGAGATTTGAGTCACCTCCTCTACAGCAAATTCAACAACGAGGAACATCCGGATACGCTGTAATTTCACGGAAGAATTGAATGGAGTATCAGGAACCCCAGAAAAAAGACTTCATGGGCAGCAGTAAACCCTCGTTTGCCTCTGCACATGTTAGTCTTGCTAGTAGCAAATAATAGACTTGCAGGTGAAACACAGGAGGGATGATTCCAGAGCAGACACCGATGGTGCCTCCTTAAAATAGAGCTGCAGGTTTGGAGGAGCCGTTTGTGACGTGTAGAAGCATTCTGTTATGGTTCTGTATGTAACTTCTGTGTCAGAGGGCCTCAGGAAGGCTGCTGTTCCTGCTGTAACCCTGAGCTTTGGTGTGGGACTTTTCTCATGTGTGGATATGTGGGTGGAGATAATCAGTTCAGTTCAGCTTCTTTCAGAGTTTTAGCCGCACTGCAATAGTGCTACCATAGACCAGCACTGCAGTAACAAACACCGGCACTGCTCTACCATACACCAGCACTGCTCTACCATAGACCAGCACTGCAGTAACAAACACCGGCACTGCTCTACCATACACCAGCACTGCTCTACCATACACCAGCACTGCAGTAACAAACACCGGCACTGCTCTACCATACACCAGCACTGCTCTACCACAGACCAGCCCTGTTATACCATACACCAGCACTGCTCTACCACAGACCAGCCCTGTTATACCATACACCAGCACTACTCTGCCATAGACCAGTACTGCAGTAACATACATCGGCACTGTTCTACCAGAGACCAGCACTGCTGTACCATAGAGCAGCACTGCAGTAACACTAGCACAGACCAGAAGACCAGTGTTATTCATTCTTATGTTTCACCTGAGATCTCCTTTCCCATTTTGTAAATGAATGTGGGGCCTGAGGAACTCTGCCTTACAGTTTCATGCTCCTCTCTGTTCAAGCTCCACCATCCGTCCATGGGCTTCCGCTTTGGGACGGTTCGGGAAAGCAGCGCCGAGGACTACATGAAGAAAAGCTTCCCAGAGATGCACGAATACATGAGGCGCTTCAACAAGCCCACCACGCCACAAGGGGTCGCCACACTTAAGTAAGGGTCCAAGCAGGGTGGGGGGGGACACGCGTGCAGATCGATGAAATTAGAAGCGCTGAAATTACTCTTAACAGGGTCATTTCAAGAGCAGGAGCAGAGAGGGTAAATTGCTATGAGGATCAGCGAGTCACCTTCCAGGAACCCATCATGTGAGTCGATGAGGGAGAGGGGGCCCCATTTCTGCGTTACTCAAACGAGGACGCCACAGGCCCATCCACGGCAGTGTGGGATTCTGGGCATTTCACCAAAAGTTAGCGATTATTTTTCCCCTTTGGTGAGTGTTATAGTGAGCTCATGGTACGATTTGTGATTGCTAGGCTGCTCTGACTGAGTTGGAGTTTAAAATAAGCATTTTCCCGATAAGCCGATTTTAAGGGGGAAGGGCATTTTGTTTCAACTGTTGTTGTTGCAGGAAGGGGTGAGAGAGTAGGAGGGGGAGAAATGGATGACGCAAGGCAGCAAAACCTGCTTATACAGACGGGAGCTGGAGCACTTTTCACCCCACTGCTGTGCCGTATACAGGCTCTATCTTTTCATACCTTATGTACAGTTGAATCTTTGGTTTAAGGTGTGGGGAAGGCTGAACTGCTGACAGAGTACATGACAAAAGCAATGAAGAACACTCACCATAGTGTACTCTGTAACACTTAAATTTAGCAGTTTCTTCATGTTGTGGTCTCTCTACTGAGGAGAGAAGCCTTATCTTTAATTTACAAGGTTCTCTGTGCTGCTGTCTCTTTCTGAGCAGGTCATGACAAACCTGAGGTAGCTCTCAGCTCTTTTCAGCAAATTAGAATTTACCAGAGGGAGAAAATGGTGAGATTAAATGTTAAATGTTAGATTAAAACTTGGCTGCAATATGACTTTGTTTGGGTGAGGTAATTTTCCTGGGAATGCACAGGGAGTGTGGGTGGCTCTGACAGTAAACATGGTTATCAGGTGCACAAAACACACACACACACACACACCTTGATATCACCTAAAACCACTGAAAGACATCACAGAAAGCCAAGAAAAGAAGAATATCACACACTGAAAGCATACGCAGGGTAGTGCCTAATAAATAAAATAGTAGGAAAAAAACAACACACTGATCCATCATCCAGAAAATTGGAGGGGGAATTTTCTCAGTAATCGCAAGGTACTGCAAAGACCACAGGCATAGAGCAGAAAAGTGAACCCAGAGGCCACTACTCTGAAGCAGACAGAGAGAGAGAGAGAGAGAGAGAGAGAGAGAGAGACTCACAGGTCTGTACTCCAACCCCTCCAGAGCCCTGTGGCTTAGGGATTTTGTGGTGTTTGTAGAGCTGGTGGCTTGGAATCGCTCCTCCCATCCTAAAGCGGAATTACAGGCATCATGGAGATCAGTGCTCTTGACCAAATGCAATGTGAGATGGAGAAGGGCACGCGGGACGAGTGGGTGCTTGGCAGGCGCTCCTAAGCCTCCTCTCCCCTCCGTCCGCCTCCATTCACCTCAGAGAGACAGCAGAGAGAAGTGTAAAAGAGGCAGTGACAGCCACCCCCCAAATTCTTAGAAGAGGCCAAAGGTTCTCCTCTGAGGAGACAGATAACTCCCACACCTTCTATACACACTCCCCCACCCCTCCTTCTATCGCTGTCTCTGTATTACTATCTCATTTCTTCACACACACACACACACACACACACACACACACACACACACACTAAAGGTTTTCTGCACTGTCCCTCCTTTTATGCCTGATGGCTTTTTCTCTTTTGTATCAGAACTTCCTCAGCTCAGTACTCAGTGCTCAGTACTCAGGACATGTATAACGTAGTCAGCATCTTTATTGCTCCTATCTTATGTGAAAACATCTACAACCTTGCTAGAACCTTGAGCTGGGTTTCTGACAGATTGGTTTCCTCCGCAGATTTTATTGTTAGATATTCAGATTTGTGCAATATCCTCATGAGACTCCATGTCTTCATGTGCAGATGTTGGAATTGTAAAACATTACTCATACAAGGACATGACTTTGTTCACAAGTGTTTGAAGGCTTTGTTTTGTTTCCATAATTATAAGGTTCTACTAGTTACACATAGTAATGTGAAATTAAAATTATATGCAACAACACATCTGTGGTCTCAGTCAAGTGCATATAATAGTACGATCTGTCAGGAAGTTTAATTATGTATGATATGAAATTAAGTCAAAGAGATTTAATTATGATGACCTCATTTGTTACTTTTATAATTCTAGGATTAAACAATTTACAGTGTTTCTTTCCATTTGTTGTTTTTGATCCTTTTTTCTGGGTCATGTTTCCCCATTAGCTCTCTCTTCTGCATTTTAAGCACCATGGCTAAATTAAAAAGCCACTGTAATTGACTAAAGTTCATTAAAGAGGACTCGTTAGAGGGGATGGCAGCTCGTTAGAGCAGATTGTAGCTGTGTTTGTGACTAAGCTCTCTGCTTTCTCCACGCTGAAGGACAGATCCTGCTCAACTGGATGCTTTTATCATGGACAAGGCTCTGCTGGACTACGAGGTTTCCATAGACGCAGACTGCAAGCTGCTGACTGTAGGCAAGCCCTTCGCCATAGAAGGTAAAGGCCAGGCAATGTCCTGCTTCACCAATGGAATGCTGTGAAATTTCTATTTCTTAGTATTTGTTGTATTAGTAGCTGTAGGTTTGTTACACGGTTCTTACAGGTAGTTTCATTGCTGAATTGTCGACTGGTTGGGTGCTGGTTGCTTGAATTCTGCTGAACATTAGAACTGAGGTGCATGTTCACGTGCCGACTGTAGTAAACCTCCTCGATCTGCAGCAAAAGCTTCGATGTGGCAGCTGGAGGAGATTGCAGGTGAAAAGCCATGAAAAGACTCTACTGGTTTTCTTATCTCCTGCTGTGAGGAGGGCGGGGGGGGGGGGGTGTTGAAGATGAACTTCTGATCTCTTCGCCCTTGCCTGAGCCTCTTGCGTAATACATAACTGGCCTGTTTCCTCAGGCGCCCGCATCCATTGCAAATCCTTTTAACATCCTGCTTGCGCCCTCCACGGGGCCTCCCCCTTTATAGAAAAATAACACAAATAACAAAGAGCTCTGGACCCAAGGGGCCCTGATCACTTGTGTGGGCTGTCAATCAGAAATGACCCTCCCACGACCAGCGCTGAATGTTCAGGGATATCCTGGGAATCGCAGAAGCACCAAAAGCTGGTCTAGTCATATCCACAAGGCGTCCGCAGGGATGGAATCATACAGAAACTGAAACAATGTCGCAGGAGAAACGGCTGAGACTCGGCTGAGACTCGCCCACCGTCTCCTCTGTCCTTCAGCAGACAGTAGCACTGGCATGCGGCAAGGTGATCAATCAGCACAGACCTGGAACACCAGCACACGGCCTTTCAATTAACAGGGCGGAGCGAGCGGAGGTGCTGCAAACCATATGATAAAGCTTCAGCTAACAGAAGCGTGTCTAATGATGGAGAAGCCACTCCAGAGTGCACACTGTACACACAGAGACAATGGTCAAATCCCCCAGACATGGTTTTATGGAGTCCCAAGCCGCTTAGGTTTGCTCAGCTTTACTCCATTAGGGATATTACTGGAAGCAGCCAGCAACGCGCATGACTGGAAGGTTCTGAAACAATGTCTGCATGTGGTGTGAGCAGGGCAAGGTGACCGTGAGACCCGGAGTGTGTGTGTATGTGTGTGTGTGTGTGTGTGTGTGTGTGTGTGTGTGTAAACATGTGCAAATGTGCGTGTGTGTGTGTGTGGGAGATGGAAGCTGAGCGGGGGGAGGGACTTCTTAGCAGCAGTGAAATGGCTCACAAGTGATAAAATTTATGGATGTCAGAGTCTTACCGGTGCCACTTTGGTTAACAGCAGTATGACAGACAGTCAATCTACAGGACACTGACCCATACAAACACAAAAAAAACTCCTGTCTGCTCCTCAGACAGAGCTAAACGCTAATGCTAATGACTCAATCAGTATGTCCTCTCAAGCTCTTCGATGTACCCTGGATTTGGGTTCCCCTGCCAAGCACTTGAAGGAGATGTTCATTGTTAAGCAGGTCAGACAGCTGCTGCTGTTGAAGCTGCTTTTGTAATGCACACGCTAAAGTACTCAGAACTTTGAAGATGTATGTGTGTTAGTAATTGACCTGCAGCTCCCTCTGGGCTTTCTCTCTCTCTCCCTCTCTCTCTCTCTCTCTCTCTCTCTCTCTCTCTCCCTCTCTCTCTCTCTCTCTCTCTCTCTCT
>JAOYMR010000012.1:5906865-5926725 GCA_025802075.1 Tenebrosternarchus preto | reverse complement strand
TAGACATCATAGTTATATAGTTAAATCATAGATATAAAGTTAAATCATAGATATATAGACATCATAGATATATAGTTAAATCATAGATAGATATCATAGATATATAGTTAAATCATAGATATATAGACATCATAGATATATAGACATCAGAGCTATATAGTTAAATCATAGTTATATAGTTAAATCATAGATATATTGTTAAATCATAGATATATAGACATCATAGATATATAGTTAAATCATAGATATATAGACATCAGATATATAGTTAAACTGTGGCACTATTACCATTTTAATAACACTTATCTGTCCCCTGAGACTCAGATTTAACTTTGCCCATTTAAAATGATACTGTTTTATTATTTGTGGGTGACAATGCCTAGATATAGTTGGTATCTAATTTGGTCCAATTAATTTGGTAGCCAGATAAAGAGTGTCCATTATATCTATAGTGTCCAATAGTGCAGGTAAAGAATTTTGGGATCAGGAAAAGTATATCATCAGCATAAAGTGTTATTTTATGTTCACTCCCACCACCATGCACTCCTCTGATGGTAAGGTTTATGTTCACTCCCACCACCATGCACTCCTCTGATGGTGGGGTTTATGTTCACTCCCACCACCATGCACTCCTCTGATGGTGGGGTTTGATCTTATGGCCACTGCTAGAGGTTTGGAAGAGTAAATAGTGCAGAGAATAGAGGAAGTAAAAATAGGCAGAAGGATCTTAATTTAATATATATATATATATATATATATATATATATATGTCAAATTCAGTATTTACTGTGACTGTAATTATCATTTTAATTTATAAACTGTGAATTTTAAATATACAAAAATTTAAGAGTGAGTAATTTAAGAGAAAAGTAAAAGTCCTTGGAGGGAAAGGGACCAAACAGACAAACACTAAACCCCTGCTTCTTCAACAGGGCATCTAGTGACCTCATCCACAGTGTAGAGTGTAGTGTTCAACAAGTCTAGCTGTAAAGTGCTTCATGATTTTAAAAGCCAAGGATGCATTTATATTTGACATTTTCAGCACAGAGAGCAACATACATGTTTATCCGTACAGCACTGATGTGCAGAAGTGAACCCATGACATGGTACTGAACCCATGACACGGTACTGAACCCACGGCATGGTACTGAACCCATGACATGGTACTGAACCCACGACATGGTATTGCTAAGACGTTGTTTGACGTCTGCAGCAGCACTTGTGGGGGGGTATGAATATCCCTTCTTCATCATTTACAGTGTGACTACTCTTATTCAGATAGTTGTGCATGCTATGTTCTGTTTTTTTTATAATTCATTATTTAGGAGATTTACATTAAATATATTTAACTTGAATTTATACAAATAGAATTCAATTAGTATATCAAATTCAGATTTTTTTTACATTCATAATAACATGTTCTATACCTGTTTGATGTAATCATGTTATCTGTGCTCATACCTTAGAATACAAATATTTAATAAATAAATACAGAAACAACTGCAGCTGAAAAATACATAATGTATCTGAAGTGATGTTACTATGTGTTTAATAATAACTAAAAATACCACTTAAATGTGTTGTTTTATTACACATGTGGTAGTCCCCACTGACATTTCTCTCCCTCTCTGTAGGCTCTGTATGCTGTTGGAAACTTCAAAGCCTCAGAAGACTCCACCCACCGATTCACAAGGCAGCCCCACCCCCCACAGAAAGACGCGCTGCGGGCCCTGACTCAGCGCGGCCATGACTCCGTCTACCAGAAGGCCCACGCTTCCGAGAGCAACGATGAACTGGCACCCCCGGCGCAAGCGCCAGGTCTCAACCGCAAGGTGCAGCGGGAGAAGGCCTCGCTGGGCAGCCTGAAGAGAGCGAGTGCCGACGTGGAGCTCCTGGCGCCCCGTAGCCCCATGGGAAAAGAGACCATGGTGACGTTCAGCAACACGCTGCCTCGAGCCAGCACCAACGCAACAGAGGAGCCCACCCACGCCCAGCGTCACATGACCTTCCACGTGTCACTGGACACGCAGCGCTCCAAGCAGCTGGTGTCTGAGTGGAAGCAGAAGTCTGTGGAGATGCGGAGCCTGAGCCTGAGAGACGACTGCCAGGAGGGTGGTGCAGTTGAGGGAGAGGATGAGTCAGACGATGGATCCAAAGAGGAGCCGGGCATGACGTCTACCCTCTACCCCACCGTGCAGGCCAGCAGGGCGGGGACGGCACCAGGGGGCGCCAGAGTGATGATGCCTCAGAGGCCTGGCGCTCCACAGCTGGTCCACATCCCAGAGGAGGCCTCCAGGCCTCCACCCGTGTCCCCGAAGAGTGCCACCACCAGGGCCAAGTGGCTGTCCATGACAGACAAGGGCGTGCCGGTGCCAGCGGCCACTCCTGAGCCGCCGCGTCTTCCCAACCAGCCGCGGGTCGTTCAGGTCATTGGCATGACAAAGCAGGCCGGCCAGGTCACGGTCGCTACGCCCAGGTCCTCCGAAACAGCCTCGTCCTGCGCCACGTCCAGCACGGGGTCGGAGTCGCCCTACTACCGTGTCCCGTCCGAGCGAGACAGCTGCAGTATCGTCACGGTGGATGCCCACGGCCCACACCACCCTGTCGTGCGCCTGTCCTCGGGCAGCGCCAACACCTGGCACTGGAGAAGCAGCTCCAACGGCAGCGTGGAGGCGCACGAGGCCAGCCGCACGCTGCCCAGGCACGAGTACCGGCACCTCAAAACGGACTCGCTTGGCTCGTCCAGCGGTGAGCCCAGCCCGGGGCCGCTGCTGCCACCTCCACACCCCGACCTCCTGCTGGACAGCCACAGCCGTGAGCTGCCCACCCACCGCACTCCTTCCGTCTCAGGCAAGGACTGGGACCCCGGGCAGCCACACCCCGAGCCCGACCATTTCTTCAAGAACCTGCAGACGGACAGGCTGTTCAAAGAGGGAGGCCTGTAGAGCGACAGGACCCACGAGACTCTTTCCTTTTACGTGGGATTCATTGTGAATATGTCGTGCGTCTGTGGGGAGGGGGGTGGGGGCACGGTGGGACGGGGGGGTGTAGAGAATACTGACGGCTCACTTGGCTGTTGGAAAGAGCATCTGGTGTGGATCAGTGCGCAGGAGAGCCAGCCGGAATACACAGACACCACCCTACACAGGTAGGAAAACTGCCCAGCAAATATGTCCAGCGAGAAAGACGGAATCGAAGTAGCGCCAGTGCAATATGAAAGCAAACGCTAATTAACACAGATGTCAGAAGGGTCATCTGGCTTCATGAATTTACATCACAGCCGATCCACATCAACAAGCCATTTGATATGTTTGGGGACCTGATTATACTCCGATGTTAACATATTTTTAATTGTAATTCTCCATAATAACATTTTTGTCTGTCATTGTGCCACAGGCTTTCATGCAAACATTAAAATCTACCATTTACTGGAGGAAAAACGATTCATTTATGGGCCTCTGAGTTCTGTAGGATATTAAGAACAGAGACAGTTGCACAGAGGAGCTGGAGGAGGTGCTTGAGGAGGTGCTGGCAAGCTTTCCTGTGTTTCCTTTTCCAATAAGTCTTTGAAGATGACTTGGTTTAGTAGGCCTGGTAACTTCACTCTTTTTATACTTAACCATTGGATACTGTTGTTTATTTGTGTGTTGCATGTGTGTTTATTTATATGTGCTAAACCGTGGAAGGACTGTTATATATCTGCAGTAAAAAAAAAAAAGTTCTTTCATATTGCTGCCTATTGTTGAGCTTTTGGTAACAAAATAAAATTGCTATTACATTCCTTTATATTAATTCTTCTTTTGTGGATTCCTTGACTAAAGAAATGAAATATTGACGGCCTTTATTTGGTGGTTCATCCGTGTACCTTTGGAGTTCAGGTACTACAGTATTACCTGGATCCACTGCAATCAAAAAACAAGGTGGTAATTTAAACAGGAATGTCCCATAGTGTACAGCCACTTGTTCCATAGTGTACAGCCACAGTACAAAAGCACAATCACAGCATGGGCATGACTGCTCAAGATTATTATCTGTTAATAAACATGTCAGGTTTGCTCGTCTGGAAACCAGAAGCCTAAAGAAAGGACTGTGAACCTGTTTTATTGAGTGAAATGAACCCTTTATTATCCACTGTTTTAAGATCTTTAAAAGAAAGGATGTTCATATATATCCACATCAATGGCCATAATCTACTGTTATTGAGAGATGGAAGTCAGAGAGAGAAATCCTACCAACACAGCGCATTTTCCAGTTGTTTTTACTCATCTGAGATTTTTTTCATTTTGCACATCTGAGATGTTTAAATGCATTAAGACACCGTTTGGCAGTTCATTTGGGGGGGGGGGGGCTTTCTTTCAGAATCATTTAAGAATATTGATAAAATGTTTTCTAGTGGCTGACAAAGATGTTTGCACATATCTGTAGGCCCAGAGGGAGGCAGTGAGAGTAACTGTGTTAGCCTGCATGTGGACATCCAACTGTGTCAAAGCAGCCCTGTTACTCCCCTGTAGTTTAAGCTGGATCTCTTTACATTCACAGCCCTACTGACTGGGTCAATATCACCTATCTATAATGAAATCTACCAGCTCAAGGAGAGAAAAACTTCCCCTGCACATAATTCATATGTCTGTGTTATTATCTAGGGGGGGGAAAATGAGTATTTTCGGGGGATGTGGAGTGAACCCATTTAGCTAGATCATATTTAAAATGTCCATAAAGGACAGTAAAATAGGAATTACTGTGATATGCCTCAATGTGGGCAACTGGTGATCAAATCATCGAGTCACTCATGACTAATGTGTTAACGCATGTGGAATGCTAGACCAAGCTGAGGTGTGACTCAACACTGCAGTCTTAAGAAGGAGCAAGCATCTTCTTAGTGGGCCACTCAGCAAAGTTCCTTGCTCTCCCGCATTGGTGCTCGGAAGCTGAGGCTGCCCAGAGTGACTGCATGACCACTGCAGTGGACCTGAACATGACTCATGGTGTGACTCGAGCTCATGTGAGAGAGAGAGTCACAGCAGGAGATGTCTGAACGTGTGAGAAAGTTCAGAAAAGAAAGTAAAGGAGAGGTTACGCTTAGTCTTGCTTCGAGTCTGATTTCCTCCTGGTTCACTTGTCTGGTTAATCTGAGATGGACTGTGTACAAGGTAGTCTGGCTGTCAGAATCACACGTCGTCTGAGACGTGCGGTCCACGCTCCGTGCACTGAGACGGTTGTCAGAGGTAACATCATTCGGATGTAATTTCTCCCTAGACAGTTATTGAGCTCCCTTGTTCGCACAGGAAATTACAGAATGAGCCCTCAAATTACTGGCTGCTGTGACAGGTCAGTGACTTCAGTTTCGAGCCTCCCAGAGAGGTCATTCCTACAGCAGCATGCAGAGATGCAGGGAAGCCTGAGAACTAAGGAACCAAGGTGGGTTTGCATGCAGACGCGTGAACTCTGGCCTGCACAGTAATGTCATGACGACATCCTGCAGGCCTCCACTGCACACAGTAACACAACGTCCTACAGGCCTCCACTGCACACAGTAACACAACGTCCTGCAGGCCTCCACTGTACACAGTAACACAACGTCCTGCAGGCCTCTAATGTACACAGTAACACAACGTCCTGCAGGCCTCCATTACACACAGTAACACAACGTCCTGCAGGCCTCCACTACACACAGTAACACAACATCCTGCAGGCCTCCATTACATACAGTAACACAATGTCCTGCAGGCCTCCTAACACACAGTAACACAAATACTCAATCAGGAGATTATCATTTGTGTGTGAGTGTTAGTGTGTGTGTGTGGGGGGGGGGGTCCATTAATGAGTGCACCTGTGTTAGTGAGTGTGACAGAGAGAGGGAGTGAGTGACACAGAACAAGACAAAAATAGAAAGGAAGAAATACATCACTGCTTGTTTTGCTCAGTGACAGCATTCCGAACAGGAAGGGAAAATATTCCCTCTTAGGAAGCACTCAAGCCCACTGTGCTGTTAGACTGCAGCTCCATGTAAAACCATCCAGAGCAATCATCACCAGTCCACCAAGTCCTCACCCGCTTCTTCTAATCACGCAGCTCCTTTTATCTGCATGAAGCTCATCTCATCACATCATCACTTATGCCAATGTTGAGCCCAGCCTCATAAAAAATGGTCTTCCAATATTTTTATTATTCTATAAATACAGTACATTACAGAATATAAATGTTTTGCTTGTTTATTGGATTGCTTACCCACATTCACTTGCTAGTATGCTTTCCTCCCGTGTGTCATGTTCTGATATTTTCTGAGGTTGACCTTGCTTTCCTGGTTTCTGGTATATTAAAACAGATTTGATAACCTTGTCTTACTGTGCAAAGACCTAACAGCGATTCTTGGACCACACCCATAAAACTGCTCCGTGGTTGCAACCTTCTGCCTGTGACTGCTCGACTTGATAGCAAACAACACTTTCATGCTGTACAGATACTACTGAAGCTGTTTGATCTGGACGCAACCTTCACTTCAGAGTGACAGCGCATGTGAGAGGACTCCGCCCCTTCAGCTGGGACCCCTGGCCGCTGACCGGGAGAAGGAGGGGCGCTCTGTGCTGGGCAAATTGCCAATAGTTTATGCTTCACTGTAGATGTACATTTTCTCGCAGAACTTATATAATTAAAAAACAAAACAAAACAACAACATCAAGCATAAGCATTACTTCATTCGTGCGCAGCTGTGACGCGTTACAGATCAAGCCATTCAACACCAATGGAGGAAATAAACTATATCTGTTTAAAGACATCTGTTTCAAAGACATAGGGATATTTAGAACGCAAAGGTTCCACTCTGTTCCCTTCACACGTAAAAATCCTACTGAAGGAGGAGAGAATGAACTGTGCTAATCTCTATGTACTTGATGTGCAGCCCCCCCCCGCCCCCCCGAAATCTCGAGAACTTGAGGTAACTCAATAATTAATTTAAAAGGTGTGGGGGATGTTTAATCTAGACGTGACAGATCCCTGCAGCGATACCTTCAGTTCCTATAAGCATAGGAGTACTCTCACTAGCAGCGCTCTCTGCTCTTTTTAGGGGTGGAGATAAATTGTCGCTTTTTGCAGTAAGCGTTTTGAACCTTCAGATGTCAAAACAAGTTGAGCTAATGTCGGAGTGATGACAAAGATAACTTGTACTTTCATTTGCTGAGCACTCGCCTCTGGAGCCTGCTCGTAAACACAAAATCCCCAGCGCACGCATTCTACTGAAAGCGAGTTGATGGAAGAAGCTCTATAAACCTCTGAGTCATAAATATCCCGAGGAAACGGGATTGAAGGTGTTGCTCAGTCACGTAGTAAAAGACGGCATATCTCTCTTTCGTTTAAGCATTCATCTTAATGGCACGAGAGTTGGCAGCAGCCATGTAAATGTATCCAGATCCAGTGTGGTTGTTGACACCTATTGAATTCCATAATGCAAGGTTACACTTCTTGGTTTGCAGTGCACTATCAGCCCACGGCTACGAGCGATTACAAGCGAAGACGGCCCACAGTAAACACAGCCGTATGCTCTCAGCATCCTCCCGGAACGGTTTTATTCTGTTGGAACAAATGTTGAATTTCCTACCACGTCCCTGACGCAAGCAGATGAAATCGTTCATTTCAAACTGGGTCTTGAATCATGTGCTATAAATTGTAGATTACCGCAATGATAATGCCACAACAGAATGAATTCTCTCCTGTAATAACGTTTAGACATATCATGTATCTCACAGGACCTTCTCTAAAACCGCAACCAGAGATGGCAACTCAAAATATTGGTTGCATTTCTCATAAACAAGCGTGAGCGAAAGAGGAGGTCATATTTTTTTTATTAATTTGCAAGTGTATTGTCTCATTTTTCATTAGGTCCAAATGAGTAATTTAGCTAATGAACCCTTGTGATTACTACATTTAAACATTGCTTTCACTTAAACATTACTTTACTCTAGTACTAATGTAACTGGTTAATTGATAGCTGCATTTATGATTGTTGCTACTGTATGCTCTTAGGTGACTTTGAAACCTTGATGTGACGAAAGCCGGATTACATACGCGGAACTCTGTCGCCATCTACAGTCTATCATAGCATGTCGCCCTGGGCTGTACTAACGGAAGAAGAACAGTTAAAAGGTTTAATGAAGAAATTAATAACTCCTGCATTAAAAATATAAATATGTGTGTTCTCAGTGCAATATAATTAATATATGTAATATTTTTATATTTAATATATGAAGTCGCATCATTAGTGTTAAATTTGACAGAGTAGTACGCATATGCAAAGAAAGAAAGAAAGAAAGAAAGAAAGAAAGAAAGAAAGAAAGAAAGAAAGAAAGAAAGAAAGAAAGAAAGAAATTGAATAAATGAATGAATGAATTAATGAATAAATGAATGAATTAATACATTCACATTTGTAGGAGGCTGGGGGAATTACTGATCAGTAAAACTGAGATGATTGAGTTAATAGCTAGAGTGTGGATGGACTATAGAAACCAGATTCACACTGCTGATTTTACTGTGCTATATTTAAACAGATTATATGAAGTATACATTAGTAGTGTATGGCCAGAGTGTAGTCTGTAACACAGTGGAGGTACATGTAGGGATTGGTGGTACACAAACCCTATTTACAATGAAGCTGAGAATGCAGAGAGTTAAATGGGGATCTTCATCTACTTCACAAAATTAAACTTTTGTACTGCAGTTAACTATTAATGTTATCACTGTTAGTATTGCTAACTTTACTGCGGTTAACTATTAATGTTATCACTGTTAGCATTGCTAACTTTACTGCGGTTAACTACTAATGTTATCACTGTTAGTATTGCTAACTTTACTGCGGTTAACTATTCATGTTATCACTGTTAGTATTGCTAACTTTACTGTGGTTAACTATTAATGTTATCACTGTTAGTATTGCTAACTTTACTGCGGTTAACTATTCATGTTATCACAGTGTTAGTATCACTGTTTATGATGTTTTACTTTACTATCATTTTGACTAAAACACAACAAAGAGATACATGAACACATTTATCCCCACTAGAGGGTGCATTTCATTAATGCAAAATACTTGTGGCAATACAATAATGAGAATGAATTCAAAAACGCTGACTAATTTAGGAGAAAATGTAATATTTATTTCACTACTTCAAAATATTTCTACTGCATCTTTTTCAAACATTTATATTACACCAAAATGAAGTTCTCAACCAAAATCTTTCACTGCTGCAAATATCAAGTTAGTTGTTATAGATGATGTTAGATTGCCTTCCAGAGATGGTACAACAGCTGGGACAATTCAGACATCACATGATATTAAAAGGTGTTTTTAATCAAGTTTGGGGCACAGTTGTCATCCTGATGTTAATACATAAAAGGATACCCATTATATAAATCTAATCAAGATGTGTCAGGCCACCTCCTAAAGCAGGTATGTTTAGGTATGTTTAGTACTACAAGACCATTCAACTTGTAGTGTTTCTGATATCATACATTAAAGGAAAACAGCACAGTGCATCTTAATTCAAGGTGTGTGAACTGGAGGTGTTACTGATAAAGCCTAATCTTTTAGCCTGAAAATATGATACCTAGCACAAGTAGAACTGAGTTTTGGGTTACATATACGTTTTCAAATAAATACAAAATTAAAAACACACTAATTCGGCTGTATAAGAAAAATGAAGGCATATAGCCAAATACTATCCCCAAGCCTGTTGCATGCAGAAAACTCTGGACACCCCCCTTTTGTTTGTTTGTTTCTACGGACAACTCAAACGAGTTGAGCTGAGATTTCTCTAGAGGGAGGGGTACTTGAACATCTTCCCTCCGTCTCAGTAGTCGCTGAAGAGCAAATGCCAGACATCGCTCCTAACACACTCGCGCGGGAAACAAGGGGGCTGAGGAGTCGGGACTCGCGCTCCATCCATACGCACCAAGCCATGTGAGAGAGTGAGCGAGCGATCTCCTGCCTCGGTCATTTTGAGAGGGAAACAAAACATATCCATTGACGGGTTGAGCGCCGCTCCCCGTAGAACACATACAAAACACCCTACGACAAGGTCTTCAACTGCAATTCGGAAGAATCATTGCAGACTTTATGCAAAACATTAGATAGTGTCAATCTACAAGTCATACCCATTGTTATTACGTCTGCGTTAGTATTTTTAGAAGAAGATAAAACTAGAAGAAACACTTCTCGAGGAACAAGAGAAACAGGGCAGCATACTGAGTAAGTACTAATGTCAAAACAATTGCAATTTTTGCTGTTTTATTGTCTTTCGTGCTCTGGCATCATTACATATGTATTTGTCGTGGGATAAGGTGGTATTTGTAATGGAGCTTTAAATAACGCAGCAATCGTCTAATAAATATATGGTAGACGAGCAATATGGGGGACACGAGCTCCTGTGTTCTCTAGGCTACCCACAAAATGGTCAACTGAATTGCTTTGTTACCCGACTAAAACGAGTAGTTGATACTAACAGTACTTGATACTAACAGTATTTTACGTTGCTGTGATTTAGGCTACGTTGGCCAGTGTGTCTGATCTTGAAATAGATCATTTGTAAAGTGTTTCAGTCTTTTAATAAGGTCAGTCATCTCAGTTTCTCCAGCGCCCAGCCTTGCAGGGCTACGGAGAAGTGCAGTTGTGAGGCGAGCAGATTTTACTCGCCCATCGACGTGAATGGGTGGGATGCTACAATATGGCCGTGTATGTTGTTAGGTTTACTGACAACTGAGGTTAGATACGTCGGTAAGTGCGAGTGTTGTTGTTGTCCCTCTACGGCTATATTTGTAGACAAGTTCAAAAGGGTGTCAGAAATAATATACATATTGTATGGATTTTGGACTTTATTTTTTAATACCCTCGCGTTTAGAATTCATCCTCCACAATTGTGTGCATCCCCCACCCACTTTATAAATGTGGTCATCATCCGTTAGTGAGCAAAGCGTTATTTTCCTGGTGAAGTAAGCCCAGCATGGGTTACTCAGTCCGACTGATCCTTTAACGTGTTTACATCATAACGACGAAACATTAATTGCCATTGATGTTAACGCTTTAAACGTCAAAAGGTGACTGAAAGAGACCTGGCAGGCGGGCGTTGGGAGCACATCTAGCGCCCACAGACCTAATACACCGTCAGTTCAGCGAGCTTTTTAAACACTAGGTTAGTGGGCTCCTCAAATGCAGGCCAGAGCAGTAGTATCGAACAGAAATGCAAATGAATGACAGCATTAAATATTGCAGCACGCAGCAAAAACTTGTTAAATTAATACCTACAGTGTTGAATTAGCTCTTATGGTGTATGAGTGCAGCTAGAACGCATCTGTTAATTACATACTGAAACGTCACACCAAGGACAAGCATAGTTTCTACGCTGTTTGTAATGAACACAATAACTAATTTGACTATTTTTTCTTGTTTTGCTGGTGATAGCTAATCCAATATAACCAGTGTGGGCCTTAAGACTCCCATTACACTGATATAGTGTCAGTAGAGCAAGTTGAATAAAGCCTGCAAATCACTGGCTGTTTTTCCAAAACAGCACCTCTTATCTGTCATGGACTGGTGTGTGCTGAAGCACATCAGATTCTTCACCCAGGTGCTCTGCTGTTACTGCTCTGCAAACCACATCAGCCTGCCTTCCTATCATTTTTGCTGAAATAAGAGTTTTGCTGAAATTTTGCTGAACTTCAGAGTTAACCAACATGGTGTGCATCTTTAAACTTTGATGTTCTTTGATATTCTTTGATCTTTGAGATAATATTGTGACATAATATGTGATATTGTTTTATTCTGCTGCCATTTTGATCCTCCTGGATGCTTGCAGTCAGTGGCTGTGACTCCTGACCAGTGCTGTGACTCCTGACTAGTGCTGTGACTCCTGACCAGTGCTGTGACTCCTGACTAGTGCTGTGACTCCTGACTAGTGCTTGCCTCTGTTAAAGTTAAAGAAAGCCTGGACTTGCCTGTTGCTTTCATAACCTCTTACTTATATCTTATCATGTTTTTGTAAGTGCTCAGCCTGTGATAATCACCATTTCTCTGAAATTCAAATCTGTCTGCTTGGCTCTGGCCAAACTAAAATATCCTAATGATTCTTTCAGTGAGGACCATACAGCACATGAACTTTATACTGCAATGCCTTAGTATTTGAATTTAAAGCTTAGATTCCAATTAATCTTCAGGTTTGTGTTTAACACAGAATGACAGGGCAGGCTGGGAGAACATGGTGTTAAGTATAATAAGAGAACTACTTATACTTCAGTCTGTCCATCTGGGAGTGCCTGAATGAGGCTGGAAATTATCCAGAAGATTCCAGAGCCAGGGAGACACTGGAGTGTTGCTAGCTCTTATGACCTGCTTGCTAGTCCATATCTTTGGCTTGATACTAGCTGTGTCTGTACTGTGGAGCTGAGCTCAGAGGCACCCACCCTTCCTGCCCTCCACCCTCCAGCCATTGAGACCCCTACTCTTGACACTGCACAGATGGAGTTTTCCCTTCCATTTAATGCCTTTCTTTACCATTCATGGATGTACTCCAACTCATCAGCCTTTTACCTCTAAAGCCACCCTCCCAAATTCTTTGCAAGGTAACATCCTGAAGTGTGTTACTTACAGGCCTGTTGTGTTTGTGTCACACTTTACAGAAGAGAACTTGCTGTCAAGCGGCTGATCTCAAAATCAGAGCAGGACCTGGGCTACGTTTAGGCTTTTTCAAGAGGAGACTAGGTTCAGTTCCAAGACTGTCACATTGACACATTATGTCACTTATGACACTTTTTTTTTTTTTACTTAAGCAGAGGATTCTTGTAAATAATTTTGTACAGATGTCTTCTCTGGGATATGCTGTTCACTTTTTTGGATGTTTAGTTTTTCCATTTTGTTGCTATGTTTTTTTTCTTTGCTTTTTTTAGATGGAAATCTTACTATGTTAAGGCTCTGATTGGCTGCTCATTGTTACTGGTTGGTCCACCCCCACCCCCCACCCCCTGGGCATTTAAAGCTCCTTTATTGGCTGGTGAGTGATGAGCTGAAAAGGTCAAACTGTGGCCTGACTTTGCTGTCCAGCAGTGGAGCTCTTGAATAGACCACAGCCAATTGTACCTACACAGAAGACACTGCTCCCAAATCAGAAGACACTGGCCAAGGCTATATTTTCTCTTGGACTCTCCCACTTTTGGACTTTTCCAGTCTTCCTGAGATTTTAATGACAAAAGCTGGTTGCATGAGATAGAACCTTTTTCAGGGAAAAACTCTTTTGTCCTAAACACTTCAGATTGTCCATAGCTTCAGAAATTATAATACATTGTTTTTTGTTTGGAATTATCCCAAATTTGTTGGGTAAAAGGTGCTGGCAGCAGACGTCAGATTAGAGTCTCCTGTGCAGATAACAAAACTAGATAACAAACTAGATAACAGGACAACTGTTTAGAGCAATCATTTGTCCCTTGATGTGGGTGGACTTGCTAATTGGAACAATATACAAAATCAGAGTGTAGGACGGCACAAGCAAAGTTTTACACGGAATGTGCATGATGCAAAGACCTCATCAAATGCTAACAGATGTTCAGCAGGCTCTGTTTCGCAATGTCATGAATTTCATTACGATTAGTCGTCTGCACTGTGCTGTGAGTAAGTGTTGCACATGAATCATTTGTGGTGTGTACCTGACTGCTTCATTCGAGTGGTTTTCTGCCTAGCAAAGAGTTCCAAGTGTCAGCGTTGATCTAATATAGACTGCGTACCATTTGGGGTCATGGTAGGTAGGTTGCAGTTCACAAGCAGTCCCTTCATGTAGGAGTCAATGTTCTTAAAGGGATTCTTCACCCCAAATGCTAACATTGCTAATAGTAAATGAACAGCAGTAACATGGTAACTGTTAGCTTTATTCAGTCCCAGCCAAGTTTGGGAGTTATATATTACTTTAAGATGTGGATTAGATTGGGTATGACATGATGAGCTCCATTGTGGGAAATGTGTGAGCAAGGCAAAGAGAAAGGAAATATCTGTGAACATGTTTTGCAGTTTGTCTGGAGAGGGCATGAGCATGTGACTGGCCTGCTTGGAAGCATCATTACATTCTTCATAATCAGCTGGATCCTCTCCCCTGTGGACTTGTTTCAAAAGAGAAGCTCTTTCTTTGTGGACCAGAGCAGAACACAGCAATAAAGCTATGCTATGACAAAAGACAGTATTGTGCCAGACATAACTAGGCCTTCCATCACCCATCTCTTGGCTACATAGCTGACCTCATTTTTATCTGTGTGTACCTTTAACTCTGATACTCTGTGGCAACACATTCCTCGATCCCAGCCCTGAATGATTTCCCAGCCTTTCTCAGGATCCGCTATGAGCTCACTGTGACACCAAAAGTCCTCCATATGTTGCAGCATTGAGCAGTTCACATGTAGGTGGGACGTCACACTGATCTCCACTAGTCACAGTCAGCCCAGCAGTAAGGCCTCAAGCTCAGAGTTGACTGCTGTTTGTCTTTTTCACATGTGGGCTACAAGGCCACAGAACTCAGGTTTAATCAGAGGCTTTGGGCCGCTGAATGATCCTGCATGAGCGTAGCTTCCCTCAGATTCAGCTTTACGCAGAACGTCTGGAATCAATTTACAGAGGAATGCAAAAGACTAAGTCCTGAAATTTGCATGCCATGCATATCTCTTCAGCTTCGCGCCGTTGTCCCAGTGTGGCTGCGGGAACCTGCAGCTCTCCTGTTCCTGACTGGCTTTTGTCTTCTCGGTTGAGGGGAAAAAAGCTTCCCATTCCACTATTGATTTCCAATTAAGTGTTTTCGATGGAGCACTGAAGTGTATTCTCTTGGGAGAGAAAAGAATTGCTATAATACTACAAGCATGGACATCCATACATCATTCAGTATGTTACTGAATTTTAATGTAAACATTGTAACACAAGACTGTTGTGTGTTTTTTTGTAGGATGTCTGAGGCTTTGACACAGCAAGAGCGACTTCAGGCGATAGCTGTAAGTGCACTGTGACACACACATATACAAACACACAACAACAACAACAACAACAATAACAATGTACTAGTCTTCACAAACAATGTACTAATCTTGACAAATTCCATTCTCTTCCATAATGATGTAGTTCACAGCTGAATTTGGGTATTAGTTCTAATAAAAGTTTGTGAGCATGTAATATGTTGAGCTTATGCCTATGTTGCTTAATGTGTTTGTAAATGTCTGTCTGATGCACGTCCTGCTGTCTTCGCCACTTTTGTGTGGTAAATTATTGATGGAGGTTGGCACAAAGACTTTCTTCCCAGAAACCCTTAGAGTCTTTACATCCTTGTCCTTTTTTAAAGTCAGACATGCAGAATTTTTGGACTGGAAGGTTTAAATGAGGTTTTGCACAATGAATTGTGCAAATACATGTCACATTAAAGGTTTCCCAGTGGTTTTTAATGTATTGCAAAACATCTTGCAATATAACAGCAGTTATAGTATGTCTTCTCTCCATGTAGATGTAAATGGACGTTGTAGAAGTTAATTCAGTCTAACAGTGGCCCTTTTTGCTGTGGACCTGTTACAGTGTGCAGAGTAGTAGAGAGTTGAGGGTTTCCTGATTTTCTCCCTCTGTCTGAAAGTTGGATCGAATTGCTGGATCAAATTGCTGTTGTTGGTTTCTTCAGTCAAATGCTTAGCATCACTTGGGACAGGAACACCTCGGCCCATGTGATGAAGCAGATCCATACACGCTTTGCTCGCTCTTGTAGATACTAATATCAACAGAGGGAGCTGAAGCATGACACCCCACACGACAGCCCCACCTACACAAAGAAAGAAATACCCGCCTGAACTCTCTGCATTAAAAAAGAACGTAACTTGTGAGCCTTTCTGCGAGCTCCAGATCCATTTTAAAACCACAACCATATTCCAGTGAGTCAGCAACGAGTACTGATTACAGCCTGATCGATATGAAGTAAACCGGAGGATTACTTTTATATAAGTGAAACCAGGGGTTATTATTGATTGAAATGAATATTTTCACAAGTATTGGCTGAGTAACTAATTATCCGAGCGCTATTTCTTTACATTTCTTTTCATATTATGATGAATTTTATGAAGCATCATGGGATTTTCTGAATGTACTAGATATTCAAATATTACTTAGGTTTGTCTTGCATACTAGCTCTCTCTCTCTCTCTCTCTCTCTCTCTCTCTCTCTCTCTCTCTATCTCTACCTATCTGTCTCTCAGGAAAAGCGGAAGAGGCAGGCGGAGATCGAAAACAAAAGGAGACAGCTGGAAGATGAACGCAGACAACTCCAGCACCTGAAGGTAGTACCATACTAAGCAATGTTTGATAGCTACACAATAAAGACCATTTCAGATAGGCCTGACTTTGAAATGGTTTGGTTGTGTAATGATTGGTTTGTTGAATGATCGTACAGAAAAGCCATTGAGATCATTACAGGAGCAGTTTGTGTGGGTGTGGGTGTGTGTCTACGTGTGTGAGCAGGGCTCCTGGGAGTGACCTGACTAGGTGTGTCCTGCTTGAGTAATGACCTTTGCTGCACCCGGGGCCAATGTTTCTATTTCAGGCTTTTGAAAAGCATAACATGAGAATGATTTTTGCCATTTTGAAGTCACAAAACGGGATGAGGTGGCTGGAACAACAGTTTCCTGTTTTGAGGGCCAGAGAAAATCTGCATCCTCTCTCAGCGTAAGCCATGCATTGTTGTGGTCGGCCAGATGCCTTTCACAAATAGTTGTATTTCCATGTTTGAAACTTCTGTGGTCAGTCCTGATATTTGATCTGTTTTCATTTATAGATAATTCTGTAGAATTCACTAAACATAAATACACAGAATTAACATTCAATGTAGTGAGCAACTTTTTGACAGTTTCCCATCTGTGAAATAAGCAATATAGGCATATAAATAGATTCAAAATGCTTTATTGTGGTATAATTTCACAAATGTAAAAAATAATTGCTAATAACTGGATCACTTTTAAACACAGCCTGTGTTCTCAGCAGATTTCGCCTCCAGGTGCCACAGCCTCCCTAGTGAGCTTTCTCTTATTAAAAGGATGACTGTTTTTCATCTTGCTGCTCTGATATCGTTTGCTTTTTCTGATCACATTCTTGAAATCAGTGTTAGGCCGAGCTTAAAACCTCATGCAGATGAACATCATTTCTTTTAACTATTTTCATGCATGTTTGTGCGACCAGAGTATCTGTAAAATCAACAGCTTTGTTTTATGTCACAGTAGATCTGTGTGATCTGTTAATCTTTACCTGCTGTTGTCGTTTGTCCGTGAGGGATTTTGCTCTTCTAGGGAACAATCGATCAGGCCTGGGTTTCCTACAGTGCAGGCTCAGATCCTTTGTCTTCTCTTCTGGGCTGTGACTGTATTGTGCATGTGGATGGGTGTGAGCTTGTGGTGATGTCAGCGTCACAGAGACGGTGCCAGATAGGGCTGTCATACAACCAGTGAGGGGAGGAAGGCAGGGCCTGGAGGAGAGAGAGAGAGGGAGGGAGGGGAGAGAGCAAGAGAGGGAGATAGAGGAGAGAGAGGGAAGGAGGGAGGGGAGAGAGCAAGAGAGGGAGATAGAGGAGAGAGAGGGAAGCAGGGAGGGGAGAGAGCAAGAGAGGGAGATAGAGGAGAGAGAGGGAGGGAGGGGAGAGAGCAAGAGAGGGAGATAGAGGAGAGAGAGGGAGGAGAGAGACACACGGAGAGAGGAAGAGGGAGTGCAGAGACAGAAAGGGAGAGAACTGTAGACTTTTGTATGCTATTTGAGCAAGATTTGGGAAAAATAAATGTTCCTCAGAACATCTGCATAAAATTTGCATAAAATTTCTTTTGACAGTAAAGCCAATTCTGCTGTATAGGTGCAAGAAAAGGACAAAATTTACACTTACATTTATTTGGGAAAAAATAGGAATAAAAAACATTCAGGACAGCACAGCAAACTATTCAGTAATTTATGTGGAAAGTCTGATGTTATCTGATGTTATCCCCTACACACAGACATTTAAAAAGGCATCAATGCCATCCTGGCAATCTCTCAATCAGACTGACCAATATTCAATAAAATATAACGCCCTTCTGACTAGCCACATCTCCACACTGTCTCACCCTCTTTACCTACTTAGTGTCTATCCATGAAACTCTACACTCTTCCTGCTTTCAAAATTCTGACCTTCAAATACAGTTACATAAAATCAACAATAAACAAAACATGAATTCTTAAAACCTATGAGGAAACTTGGTATACTATTTAAACAAAACAAACACTGGGATAGTTCAGCATAATATCAAAACATTTGAACATATGAATAATGTCCCTTTTCTTTCTATGAAATACTTTGGTATACCTAGAGAGAGCATGACTGTGAGCTAAATATGTCATAGTGAGACAGACACGGTGACACAGAATGTTAGGAGTGTTAAATAGGAAAGTGCTTTCATCTATAGGAGTGTAAATTCACCATAAACTCAGCTCCAAAGATACGCTTTTGTATTGTATATTAATGATATTTATATGAAATTATCCTTATTTAATTCTATTATTTTTCTGTTCTTTCATTGTGGATTTGTGAGAAGAAAGACAGAGAGAGAGATAGTGGGAGAGAGAGATAGTGGGGGAGAGGGAGAGAGAGAGATAGTGGGAGAAAGAGAGAGAGAGAGAGATAGTGGGGGAGAGGGAGAGAGTGAGAGATAGTGGGAGAAAGAGAGAGAGATAGTGGGAGAGAGAGATAGTGGGAGAGAGAGAGATAGTGGAAGAGAGAGATAGTGGGAGAGAGAGAGAGAGAGAGAGAGAGAGAGAGATAGTTCAGAGACTGATCTGTACTGTATCTGTACTGATGTCACTGATACAGCAGGTGAGATTGTAATGTACTTTATAGGCGCTTGCTAATGGATGCAGTAATGGATGCAGATTTTTTTATGTGAGGAACATGTATGATTATTGATCCAAATAGATAAAAGGCAAGGGGTGTCATAATAGAGATAAACAGAGAGGGTGGGGAGAGTGAGAGTGAGGCTTGAGGCCATCATGTACATATAGATCCCAAAAGGACTAAATCTTTTCTAAATTCCAAATGCAGCCATATTATCAATAACAGTAGTTATAAACAGTAACTATTGATGGTAATCTTGGTCATGCCAAAGCCACCTGAGTCATCTATACATGCCTATTCAACAGAAATACCTGCATAATTGAGTTGCTCATTCACTGTGCTCACAGAAGATCCAGAATGATCCTACTTATGCGCTGCACAGTACTGAGTGTAAGACTACACCTGACCCGCCAGCTGAGACGGGAAGTCCCGCTTCCACTCAGATCTGCCCTGCCAGGCGTACAAGACTACCACGCCACAGCACCTCATGTAAAAAGGCCCCAAAGTCGGTCTGCCTCACAGGCGGCAGCAGTAGCACGTGCCACTGCAGCCTTGCTCTCACCACACTTCGAGGACTATAGGCTCCCTGGCAGGAAGCCCTGCTTCAACTGGCGCCTCTTGTAATGTTTCACTCGCCAGCTATGTGCATAGAGTGCATTAGCTGAATGTCCTAAAGGAAGAAGCTAATGGCCAGCTAATGGTCATGTGCTACCAAAGCTCTAAGAGCTAATAAATGGCCTACACAGTCAGATAAGGGTGGTGTACATCAGGACATTGGATATCTTCAACATCCGGTCTGATATGCAGCCAGTCAGCATGTGTTGTGTTTTTGGGATCAGTCTGGGATTAGTCACACATGTTAACGTATCAAGGATGTGAAGCTCACCAAGGTTTTGCAGTATATTGAATTGTGAACTTGTGTCTGTGCATGTGATTCTAATTGAGAGTGTTATATGTTATTCTAATTGAGA
>JAOYMR010000012.1:5888085-5906765 GCA_025802075.1 Tenebrosternarchus preto | reverse complement strand
TGCAGTATATTGAATTGTGAACTTGTGTCTGTGCATGTGATTCTAATTGAGAGTGTTATATGTTATTCTAATTGAGATTGTTATATGTTATTCTAATTGAGAGTGTTATATGTTATTCTAATTGAGAGTGTTATATGTTATTCTAATTGAGATTGTTATATGTTATTCTAATTGAGATTGTTATATGAAGAAAATGTGGGGAATTTATCCCTGTGGTATGTTATGTTATTTTCATTATGTTGCTCTCTTCACACTCTAAAGTCCAAGGCCCTAAGAGAGCGATGGCTTTTGGATGGAGCACCCTCTAGTGGAGAGAATGAAGTTCAGAAACAGCTGCAGGAGGATGAGGCCAAGACCAAACGACTAGAGGAATCCATCCTTAGGTAGAGCTTCGTGCCTGAAGTTTTCACTTCATCTTTGATCAATATTCACTTTTAAAGAAGTTTCAAGGCTGGATTTTTTGTGGTCTTCCTGCTTGACCTTTAGGAACATAAAACAGTTTGTTCACGGGAGCTGGAATTGGCATTGTTTTGAATATAATTCATAATTTTTCTTAGCGAAATAAATGATCACAAAGGCAAGACAAGGCTGGGCTGCTACTCTCAGGCAGAACGGTTTCTAGTTTTCATAATGAACGCTGCCAATCCGACTGTACTAATTTTGGAGTCGATAGAATCTACTCCAGACAGAGCTAAAAATATTAGTGCCAAATCAACTTTTCATTTCAGATTTTCATTGCTTACAGTGTCAAGTTAAAGAATCAGCAATTGTAATGTTTTGATTTATTATGTAAGAAGTAGCGCTTTCGTATGTGGCACTGGGTGTGGCGTGTTTACTTTTGCACACCTGCTATAGCTCATTACACATCTTTATATAACCTAATATGTCTGACTGAAATAGATGCTGGTTTTAAAGAGTTTTTTTTTTTTTTTTGTATATGAAATGAGCTATACAAATAAAGCGTGCCTTGTCTATCTCTCTATGTATTTAACCTCATCTGTATCTAAACTCACAATAAAGAGATTTTTTTTGTGGCAGGCTGGAGGAGGAGATAGATGCGCTGGAGACTGGGGTTACTGCCAAATCTACTGGAGACAAACAAGACAATGTACGTGTTACTAGATTACTCTAACCAAGACAGCCAGGACTTAACAAATATAAGTATTAAAATGACAGTTAATTTTACCCAAGACACACCAGAAATTAGTAGAGACATTTCTTGACTAACAATGAATTAAAGTTGATAGTCACCAGTTATTATTCTCATTCACTCTTAGAAACTTTATGTTTAACAGCACTAGTAACTGCTTAACACTGTACTCTGTGAAAGAGTACTGTAAAGTAATTGTGACACAGAGTCTTAAATCTTCTCTTTCAGGCATCTGATGGCCCTGGAAAAAGTGAGCATTTCACAGTTCATGTTTTCCAAGTTTCAGCTCTGCTTAAAGTTTTATTGAAAGTAAAAGGGGTCTTTGTTCAAAGCATCTGATTCAGTTTGTCTGCTGGACCTCATACCCTTTCATACCCTTTTTTATGATTTTTTCACTTTGCTCACTTTTTCTCTTTTTCTGTGCTGAATCATAAACAAAAACTTCAGCCATAATCAGAGTGAGTCTCATCCATTTTAAAATTTTATTAATTTTATTAATATCTTCCCACTTTCTCTTTTTCAGTGGAGAATGGCCTGCACAAGCCCAGCCCCAACTCTGAGCAGGCTGGCAAGAAACAGGTAACGGGCATCGAAGCCAAGCTGCAGTGTACCAACCCAGACGCTGCCATTGAGAACGCCAGCACAGAGCACCCAGTCACCATGGTGTTCATGGGCTACAAGAATGTGGAAAGCGAGGACGAGACCAAGAAGGCCCTGGGCTTAGACGACACGGTAAAAGCGGAGTTTGTGGTCATCGAAGATGGAGAAAACAAAGGGCCGGCAGAGGGAGCCAAAGATGACCAGGCCCCCCCCAACGGCACCGCCTCCAGTCCAGAGAAGAACGGCACCGCCTCCAGCCCAGAGAAGAACCAGAAGAACCAGGAGGAGAGCAAGAAGGAGGAGGCCAAAGAGGATGACAAGAAAGAGAAGCAACCATGCAAGTGTTGCACGGTCATGTGATCTTGAGTGCGGACTCCCCTTAGCTGAAAACCACAACTCGACAACAGCTCGGCACGGAGCAACTCGGACGTAGACCCTGCACAGCCAAATCACCAGTGTATAAAAAACTCATACAGTGTTCATTTGAGTCCAGATCTATACCTGCCGACATAGCATGGAGTCAAACAATCACTGTATGAGTTAATTCAATCCTGGTGCTTTTACTGTGTGTATATTACAGAAAATAAATTGTTGTCCAGTATGTATTTCTTTTTTTATTTCTATTAATATTTTTCTATATTTCTGTCTTGACATTTCTATATATATACATATATATATATAAACATATATTTTCATTATGTAACCTTATGATGTTGAGTACTTGTGGAGGGACAGAAAATAGAAGCGTTCATCAGGTTCCACCTGGTTCCATCTGGTGGCAGCTTTGGGTGTTGTTTCACTTGTCTCATTTTACACAAAATATGAAGGACACAAATACAGCATCTCTCTATAAATATTTCTCTCTCTCATAGTACTGTTTCTAAAATATTACTTTATTGATGAGATCAAATAATTTTATTGACATATTACAAAGTTATTATGCTTTTATAATATAAGTATTGTTTTGTTTGTTTGTTTTCTTTCTTTTATCATCTCAGACCACTGTGAGGACAGGTACGTAGACTGTAGTTCACAATCACACATCATGGTAGAGCAAAATATGTGTAAATATACTTGTATGTATTTATGACTGTTCATGCTGCAAGTGGACATGGTTTATCCAGTGAGACGAAATAAAAGCCCATCCCAATGCTCTGTTCTCAAATCATGTTTTATATGCCAGTGCTAATTTCAGTTCAAACCAAATTGCAGATAAATGTTCAATACCTTTTCAACAAACAGGGCCAAATTTTGTTTCGTGAGCAAAATGACCAAATTAAACAATACCTCCCATTTAATACCTCCCAAATTAAACAATACCTACCATTTAAGCAAACAGCTAACATTGTTCTCAAATAGTGCATTCCTCCTCAGAAATGTTTACTAGAATAATGTGCTCTCTGCTAATCTGATACAGCTGCCTTGCACCAGTGCAAGCACAATGAATTTGTGGGTCTTTCAATGTTTGATGAATAGTGCTTGCACTTACTGTATGTTTATAGCGCTTTTTTCTGGCAAAAAAATGATCACACTCAGTTCATATTATGCACATAGATGTATCCAAAGAAAAGAAACACATCTGCTGATGTTCAAGTGAAACTGCCTTCTGAACAAAATTGTTCAGTCAGTGCTCTAAAACATTTTCAGAGAAGCGAAGATTCTTTACGTGTGCAGATTCTGTCAATGTGATGTTTTAATCATGAAATGCTTCAGTTGCTATGTGTGGGACAGTAGGCTACATTTCATGGATGTCAAACAATGTCATGACATTTAGGTGGTTTATTGGTATGGCCAGTGCCTGTTATGGTCCAAGTGTTTCATTCAGGAATAATACCAATAAAAAATGGTTTAACTATGGATGGAGATTCAGCTGTTGGTTCCACTGTCTTTGTCCACAATTGCCAGATACTGTAGATGAATGATATTTTAAAAAGTTGTAATTTATTTGCAAAAGAGTCCAGAATCAGAATGGTTCTCTGGTCAGAATTAATAACATTCTTGTCCAGAAAGTTTCTCTGGTCAGTTTCTCTGTCATCTCACCCTTGAAAAGCATTTTAGGCATAGCATCCCTTTGTAATTTGTATTTTCCCCACATAATTTTTGAATGTGAGCTGATCTCATATAGTATATCATTATATGAAGTAAATGAAGTTGGACACAACAAAATGCTCTAATATTTATTCCTGCGTGATTTTAAAAAGACTCCTCTCCTGTGTTCCTTGGATAGCAGAATAGCAACCAACGACACAAAATGAGTCTTTAGCTTTAACACATTTGTAGGTTTCAGGCAAGTGTAATGAAGTAAAATCACTCCACAGTAAACCACACCTGAACAAGTTGTCTTCAAACATTTTAAGTCTACCTTTTCCATCTTTCTGTGTATTGTTGTCACTCACAATATGATGGAATGTGAGCTTCTTGTAGAGAAATGCCTGATCAACTTTGGGTGAAATAGCTCTATATTAGTGGGCCTTGTCTCCTGTCTGTGAGAGCTGTTTGATTTCACATCTTTCACTTTTTTGCAGGGAAGTTGTTGAGGAATTGCAGTAATCTCACTTCATTTCCATTCTGGGATGCCCAGAAAGGGCAATTGAAGCACTGGATCTGAACTTGAGATGGACCATATTTTGTAAGAGCAACTAGAAAGAATTGTCACATCATTTATGAGAAGAAAGGATATAATGTAAGTATTTATTTGCTGGTTTCCAGAAGACATCACAGACACCAATCTGAGACCAGACACTGTGCTGGTTCCAGACATACCAAAGCAGGTGGTCATGCTGGAGCTCACTGTGCCCTGGGAGGAGAGGATAGAAGAGACCAACAAAAAGAAGTGAGCCAGGAACACAGATGGGGTGAATGAATGCCACAGAAAGAGCTGCTGTAAAGGAATGGAGAACATGGTGTGTGTAAAGGCTTTGCAGCTCAGCCTTTGTGTAGGGCCTATAGCCTCCTGGGCATCATGGGCTCACACAAGAGGAGGGCTATCAGAGCCAGCACAGAGGCAACAGAAAAGGCCTCTAGATGGCTGTGGATCAAAAGTGGGCAGCTGCTACTTGGACACAAGCTGGGAAATGACCACCCCCAACTTGGTCGCCTGGGAGAAACACCCAAGTAATCCCTAGTAATATCACATATGATGTGCCCAAGTGCATCAGTAGATGTATTTAACTATGGATGATTCCATTCCTACTGTACTTACAATGTGCAATTTTCATCCAGTGTTGTTTTGATTATCATGTGCAAAAAAATAAATTAAAAACATGAAAAAGCAAAATCATGAATAAATAAAGTTGGTAAGATACTATTATATTTTGTTTCATATTTTAGCAAAATAAATGAAAGTTAAGGATAAATTGTAAAAACATATTTTCCTTTTATTCTCTAATATTTTGAATATCAAAATAAAAAAGAACAAGGGCCTTCCGGTATACACATGTTGCATTACGTAGGCTGCTATATGGAAAGTTCCACAAGAAATGTTTTTCATTGCAGCCTACTCCTGAAAACAAGTGATAGGCCTAGACATAAACCTGCTTCATCAACTCCCAATTAACCTTTATATTTTAAAAATATAAGTAGTCTAAGATACAACCTAGTCTTTCTAGTCTAAGATACAACCTAGTTTGAAATACAATATGTATAATACATTTGTCAATTGATCTTTTGAAGTTAACGATTACTCTATACCATTACGATAACTTCTAGGTGGTTTCTTGCGTTACATCAATGGATCGTCTAGCTTACTGTGAATTTGACAACGAACGAAGAGAATATGCTACACCAAACCTTAAATTGTTACAGTTACATCGTGATAAAGGGTATTAAAGCAATGTATTAGATACTGAGATGAAAAAAACTGACAACAGCCAAATGTGAACAGTTTATACTTCATCAGCAGTTAAATTTCGATCTTTGATCTAGTACCAGTTAGTCTTCCAGTATGTTCCAGTGAAGTTTGGGGTAAAGTTTAGACCGCCTTTTAAGAGTGAAAATAACTTGGTCCAATCACATAGCCAAAGGTTCGCTGAGCTCCCGCCCATTTTCGGCTTTCCCAAGTCCTTTGACTAATCACAGAGCGCCGGCGCATTCTCCGCCATTTTGTAAGATTATAAGAAATTCTAGCAAGTCTACACTTCCCGACTACGCGAACCTGTAGTTTTGTGTAGTGCCATGGACGGGTAAGTTGAAAAGATGTTTCGCGACATGAATGTGTAAAAAAAACACTTTTTTCGTTTGGTACGTTATGCTTAATTTATAAAGTCCTTAAATCAAAATGTCTCTTGATTAAACAACAAGTCGAAATTTCATTTGAACCGTTTCACTGAAGGAGGCATCGGTGTCTCTTGGCTGATAGTAGCTAGCAACATGTCCGGAAGAGACACGGATCCCAAGTTCTATCGGCAACCTGTTGCGAGTAGCTGAACTATGGTACCTTCGGACATGATAGCTAACCAACTGTCGCTGATAAATCATTTTAGATAATCTAGTGAAATGTATACCTAAAACGCCAAGCCCCTGCTTGAACTACATTGACTTGACAGGTACTTCCACAGGTTAACTTAACCTAGCTAGCTAGCGTTAGCTAACCTAGCTTACTTTCTCCTAAAACGTGACTCAATTTCCGCATTGTTGCTGGCTGGCTGGCTAATTACTTGTTAGCAAGGTAGCTAATCGGCGATAAAAGCCGGTGTAATTGTGTGATGTTAAATTACTTGTGCTAAATAATATATTTTATTCAGTTCATTTGTAAAGTTGGTAGTAACCCGTTTTGGTGGCGTTAACGGTTTTGAATGGACGTAGTTGAATCTCTAGCAAGTGCAGCTACATTGTAACGTTACATTAGCTGCCCAAACCGTAAGGGCTGTTTGTACTAGCTAGCTGAACGTTTTAATGCTGTATAGCTGACCTGTCGAGCAAACTCGCTGTTGGTACTGAACTTACAAAGAGCAGTCAAAGAGCAATGTTCATGTATTGGGACCATGGTGCAATTTAATCAAAACCTAGCATTCCGAGTTTAGGTTTAGATTTTAAAAGCTGGTATTAATGTATTCTATGTTATGTTTTCTTTTTGTCCCTTTTGTAGACGTTTAGAGACGGATTTGTATCCTCTTGGATCAAGCTACGTCACTGAAATAGAGTAAGTTTTGTTTGCTCGCATCCTTAACAACGTATTCTTGAGACTGAGTGACATTTTGAGGTTATTGTTTAATAAATGTATTCTTATTTGTTGCTTCCGTTTTCTATCCAACTTGGTAGTAACTTTTTCTTCTCCCGCAGTAGTGTCCATGATATAACAGTTGGCACAAAGGTATGTTTCATTCTGCCTTCCTTTAATTTAGTGTTTCTTTACAACTATAAAAAAAATAATGCAAGTCTTTTGTGACTATAAAGCAGGTTGTTTGTTGTTTCTTTGGTAGTTGATTTATCTTTTGAAATGTACTGTGCACTCTATTGACTGGTTTTAGAGTAGGTTTTCTGAGTATTTTTTCCCTCCTTTTTTCAGTAAGGCCTCATCACTTAGGACTGGAGGGCATTGCAGTTGTTACTAGTATTCTAGTGATACTGATCTTTGTAATCATGCTGGTCAAAGGCCACCCGCTGTTTAAACAATCACCCTTAAGTTACAAGAATGCGCAAGGTGCAACATTTTGCCATTGTAATTTGTGTTGACAAGCCTTAGGATGGAAGAAACAGTTCTGAGAACCTCTAATCAGTGTTGCTACGGGTGTTTAGTGCAGCTTTTAGCCGAGTGCAGATTGTGTTTGCAAATGTGTTCTTTTCCCCACTTATTGTAAAAGCTTGTCAATATTGTGGAAATGCATGGTATTTGTGCCTCCAGTGCCTTTTGCACATATCTTAAGGAGTGACCACATCATTAGGTGTGCTAAAGACCGTTACAGCTGTGTGTAAGTACTAGGTCTGGAATGTTTGAGGCTGCATTCCTGCCTTCCTGGTACCAGGATTCAACAGCACCCATGTCCAGCCCTGTGGAGTTTATGCTTCGTCACAGGATGTAAACAAGCTGACACCTGCAAATCTTCAGCCGCTACAGGCTATTGTAGGAGACGTGACTGGGAATCCCTAACCCCTCCTTTACTTACCCGCTGCTAATGCTGAGCCACATAAAAATAGAGAAAGGAAATGTTGGTAGTGGGTGGACAGCTTGCCAGGAACAATGAACAGTTTCAGCAAGACAGGAATATCTTAACTGATGTGCTGAAAGATGTATATTTATTTTATACATCTGAAGGAAACCAGAACCAGCTACCTCTGTCCAGTTCGTAGTCTTTCAGTGCTCCAGATAAATGTTTTGCCACATTTTCCATCCTTCCTAAGCGACCAATCACAATGCAAAATTGAGATGTGCAGATGGCATCCGGGGTGTGGTGGCATGTCACTCGGGACCATTAAACGCTGGAGCCTGTGCTATAAAACTAGTGAGAAGTCCAGTTCAGCTTTGCTAACAATGCGCTCCTTTTGGCTGAAACAGAACACACATTGTGGCTATGAGAGTAAAGGCTTCAGCTTATCCAGCACATGTGACCACTTGAGCAGACTCTTTCCATATTGGAGTGGTCTATTAGGAGACTGATGCTGAATGACTTGCCCTTCAAGCATTCGGCTGACCAAGAGGCCACAGTCTGGCTTTGAGCGAGGGGCTTTGTGGTGATGCTGTACACAGCTGTCTCTGTTTGGGATGCTCCCTCTTTGTTGTGACTCCTATAAGTAAACTGTTGTGTAAACCCTTCTCTTCAAAGATTGTTTTGTGGGTAATAAGATGTTTGTTTTAGGAACTAGCATCATCAAAGTTGGCTAGCCTTACATTATGTTTTTTCTGAACCTTTTCTACCTTATAGACTTGTCTGAAAAAGCTTATGTTGCAAGTGAGCTAGGAGGAAAATCAAATTCCCTTCTAACCTTGTTTGAGGTTTTTTATACAATATCCAGTTCTCTTACATTATTACGTTTGTCAATAATTGTATATGGGGTATGATCTGACATTTCTCTAACCAATACTGCACCTTAATGCTAGATTCAAGAGTACCCACCTGGAACTCTCAACACACATTTTCTTGAAATCAATTTTCCATTTATTGCTTTCACATTCAATTTTGCACTTGTATTGTGTATCTGCGTTGTCTCCATAGTTCTTGAAACTAAACTTCTAAGAGACCAGTCGAGAGGCTCTTGTAATGCATAGAATTTTTCACTTCTGATTGAATTGTAGAGGGGATCTGACGAGCTCTTTTCCTCCTGCATATCTAACGGCCCATATATCATGAACTCAGGAGCAGGTATGTACCTGCACAACCACCTGCCAGGGCTAAGCCACGTTAGTCATGTCTGTACTACAGATTACTTTGCATTGCTTACCAATATTTATAAAATGAAATTGATCTTTCAGCAAATGGTAATGACAGCAAAAAGTTCAAAGGTGACATCAGGAGCCCAGGCATTCCATCTCGAGTCGTCCATGTACGTAAATTACCGAATGACATAAATGAAGCAGAAGTGATTTCCTTGGGGTTGCCCTTTGGCAAAGTGACCAACTTGTTGATGCTCAAGGGGAAAAACCAGGTGCGTTGTCTCATCTACAGCTGTTCTAAAACTTTCAAGCGTTAAAAGACCACACATGGATAAGCTGGTTAACTTGATAATTGTCCTCACCTCCTTGTAAAAGTCAAACATTTTGATAGAGTTTCTTTGTATATAGGCTTTCCTGGAGATGAACACAGAAGAGTCTGCTCAGACAATGGTGAGCTACTACTCTTCTGTCACACCTGTTATCCGAAACCACCCAGTCTTCATGCAGTACTCCAATCACAAGGAGCTGAAGACGGACAACTCGCCCAACCAAGTTGTGAGTCTCGGCTTGATGACTGTCTGCTCGGCTTTAACTGATGAATTGTTTTGTCTTGATCAGCAGTTCTTGTTTGATCAGCAAAATCATTCAAATATTCAGGTTTCTAGCCGTCCAGGACCTCAGTAGCCACCCCTGAAACATAAGTCATTCATGAACACGTAGATGAAGTTTGTGAAGTAAACTTGATCAGGAGTATCTACCCTTCCTTTAGAGGGCGCAGGCAGCACTGCAGGCGGTGAATGCAGTCCAAACAGGCAGCATGACTATGGGGAGTGTGGATGGAGGTGGTTCAGGAAGTCAGAGTCCTGTGCTCAGAGTCATTGTGGAAAACCTCTTTTACCCAGTCACTCTGGATGTTCTGCACCAGGTATTTATTTCTGTTTGGCTTTGCTCCAAAGTTTCTGGTTGGTCACCGTTTTGACATCACGCATCAGTGTAAATATCCGTCTCTGTAAACATTTGATTAGCTCTAAGACTTTAACTAATCGAGGTGTGATTGTTTTTTTTTTTCGGGTTATGTAGATCTTCTCAAAGTTTGGCACTGTGCTGAAGATCATAACCTTTACCAAAAACAGCCAATTCCAGGCTCTTGTGCAGTACTCGGATGCTATGACTGCTCAGCATGCCAAACTGGTGAGTGCAACCTCAGAGAAGCAGACGTTGGCGTTCCCTTGAAGACTGCCTGTCTTCACCATAGACCCCATTAACACCATTAATGAGACTATTATGTGAATTGCATCCAATTAAACTTTAACCACATGCATTTACCCCTGGTAGCCAAAAACATTTTTGGGTTGGTTACTTTGGAATCAGATTGCTATGTGGTTTGTAATATATGTAAATCTCCTACACAGCAATGCTACGCAAAATATGCTTGCTGCCTCAAATTGGATGTTTGCATACTGTCAAGGATTTCTTTAAACTTGGAGAAACACCAGCTCTGGCAGTCGATATTAACGGGTTAGGCTAATTAATACAGCAGTGACCCTGGTTCCAGCTGTAGCAAATGCCACTACGGTTCAGAGATGAGTTTGTTTGAGAACAGCTAATGAGCATTTTGTTCAAGCGCCAACTGTGCATCCATGATTAGATTGGGTCTAAAATGCACCTCAGACCACTTCCTGAAATTTGTCTTAAATGTGCCATGTCTATGCCACTTGTATTTTTAGATGGGTAATTTCTATATAGGTATAATCATGACATTCTAGTCTCATGAAATGCCTAGGTGTAAATGACTGGCTCACAGATTAGCATCTTTCTTATGGGGTTAGGGTTTGATGAGCACAGCAAAACTTTAAATTCATCTGTGGAGATCAGAATTTTTAAACATGGAGACCAGTCCAGTGCTTTTCCTACCGTTTTCCCCTCGTGTTGTCCAGTGAATAATCTCCTTGTGAGGTAGCAGTTTTCTTTCTTTTCTTTATAAGTCCATGTGCTTTGTTTTGGGCGCTCCTGCTCACTTGCCTGAACACTTTTTGTTCTGACTAGTCTCTAGATGGGCAGAACATCTACAATGCCTGCTGCACCCTGCGCATCAGCTTCTCGAAGCTGACGAGCCTTAACGTGAAGTACAACAACGACAAGAGCAGAGACTACACTCGGCCAGACTTGCCCTCCGGAGACAGTCAGCCTTCTCTCGACCCTCAGACCATGGCTGCCACCGCCTTCAGTAAGAGCTCTGCCACGCAATTAGCCATCCCTGTGCTTTTGAGAGCCTTTTTATAAAGGCTTCACGCTAACCCCACAACTCCCCCACCCCCCTAATCAATCTTGCAGCAGCGGCTCCTGGTATAATCTCAGCCGCTCCCTATGCTGGTGCTCATGGCTTCCCACCTGCATTTGCCATCCAGCAGGCAGCAGGTAAGTCTGCTTTCTCATTATAGTATAGTGCACGGGTTTCCGCTAGAAGCTGCAGGATGCACATGTACAGGTTGAATTCACTACTAACGTTGCACGCTGTGCCTGTGTCCCATCCAGGTCTGTCCCTCCCGGGTGTCCCTGCTGGTGCTCTGGCCTCTCTGGGCGTACCAAGCGCTGCCGCAGCGGCCGCCGCCGCCGCCGCTGCCGGCCGCCTCGGCCTGGCCGGCCTGGGCGGTGGAGGACACAGTGTTCTGCTGGTCAGCAATCTGCACCCAGAGGTCAGTCCTCTCAGAGGTCACCGCCTCTCTTAGATCATTATTACAATTGCACAAAAATGCGAAAGAGAATTACACTTTCAAGATGATGTGCTCGAGGAGTGCAATTTCTTGAAAGGAAACAATATTGGCAGTTAAAAAGGATTCTTGACCATTTTTATAGGGTTTATTTAAGCATTTGGCTAGTGCTCATCTCTTACTACTTACAAGGAACATATTGCGTTTTATTGGAAACCTGTTAACCTTGACTGTGTTTGTACCAGCTCTTTGACACGTTTCATACCACGTATGATAGATACTCAAGGTGTTTGATCGATGTGACTTTTACCCTTCACTCAGGGGAGAAAAAGCAAGGGAAAATCTGATGGCTATTTCTGAACATTTATTAACTCTTGTCTCAAGTCACCTGATGCATTTTCATTTATAGCCTTTCTTTAGAGCTGTGATTTATATTGTCTCCTTGCCTTTTTCTGTATTTCATTGTTAATCTTTTCTCCTCTCTCTTTTTCTTAGTGTTCCTCTAGTGAAAGGCATTTAATTTTAGCAAGTTCTGCTGACTGGAACACTACATTTCTTTGTGTATACTGACCTTGTTTTTTACTTCCCTTTTTCATTTCTTCCCCTCACCCCCTACCCCTTCCGTTTTATCTTCATCTGGATTCTCCTTTTGCCAACTGACTGCACGGTTTTTTGTTTTTTGTGCCCCCCCCCTTTTTTTTTTTTTTTTTACACCCCCCCCCACCACTCCCACTCCACCCCCATCCATTCCAATTTTGGATATAATTTCCAAACGTATATCCACAAATGACCACAAACGACCCCAAACATTCCATTGTTCCATGGTGAATGTTCTCTTCTACGCCCCCCTCTCCCCGCCCCTATCTACTCTCCCCGTCATGAACAAATTTCACCCACCTTCATGATCCTACCACCGTTTTTCGCCATTGTGGAACTGCCTCGCTGCGGACATGTTCAACCTCCACTCTCCTGCCTCCGATCTTTTTCCTGTCCCTTCCTCCCTCCGCTGCCTTCCTCTGCTGTCTTTAAAGAGCGTTACGCCCCAATGCCTCTTTATTCTTTTCGGTATGTTATCATTGGCATCTTCTTTTTTAATTACCCTTTTGTGTTTTTTCATATTTTTAACTGTTCAATCTAAAATGTGCATTTTGTTTGATTTGTGTGTAAATACTGTGCATTTCCATGTTGACATGGCAACAAGGTGCAATGTTTTAGACCTTACTATACAGTGATGAACAGTTTCAGTCATTTCGGCGTAATTCACCAGGCAACGTGCGCACACTTGCCTATTCTGTTTAATGTCAGTGCTTCGGTTTGATACATTTTTAACTTCAGCCTGGTAATCTGGGAATGAGATGTTGCATCTTTTTGCTCATTTCAAACACTAAGTATGCCATCCAATTAAACGCCTACTTTAGCTTTTGATCTCTTAGGAATTTGCATGTATTGATCTTGTTTGGTTTTGCATGTTTCATTAATCAGTTACCATATGATTTGATTAATCTCTGCTACAGGCAGAGATAGTAGGTTTGTGTACTGATCTTACATGTTAATTATTAGTAGTTTAATTATTAGTAGTTTAATTGGCTTGCATTAGGATGAAGCAACAGGTGATAGAATGGAGTACCTGCTTGTTTTAGACTGAGATGCAGTTTAGGGATTTGTTTTTACAGAACTGACGTAGGTGTGCTTCAGTGCATGTTGTACTACGATCATTTTCTGAATTCAAGTGATTGTGGTTAGATTTTAATGTTTTAATATCCAAAATAAGACTTGGAGGATTTTGACCCACTTGATTAAATACCAACCATCGCAGTGCTCTGAGGAAAGCCTCAATTTCTTTTTTTTCTTTTTTTTTTTTTAAGGTGTGTATGGTGATGTCATGAGAGTGAAGATACTTTTCAACAAGAAGGAGAATGCCTTGGTTCAGATGGCTGACGGAACACAGGCCCAGTTGGGTATGAACATCAATGTTCATTTTGTTCTCTGTTGTATATTCTCGTCAGCAAGTATGGGGAGTTTTTTTCTGTACAGTTTGGCAATATTGGTATTTTCTGTGTTGTATTGTGCTTTGGGTTTTTTTTATTTATCTTTTTCGGGTGGAGGGTTTTTTCTTCTTCTAAACAAGCCACTCAATACCCATTTTTGCCCCCTTCAGCTATGAGCCACCTGAATGGGCAGAAACTGCACGGGAAGTCCCTGCGCATCACCCTGTCCAAGCACACCACAGTGCAGCTTCCACGAGAGGGTCATGAGGACCAGGGCCTCACCAAGGACTACAGTAACTCTCCTCTGCACCGCTTCAAGAAGCCTGGCTCCAAAAACTACTCAAACATCTTTCCTCCATCATCCACCCTTCACCTCTCTAACATACCGTGAGTTCTTTCCTCCATCATCCACCCTGCACCTCTCTAACATACCGTGAGTTCTGTGCACTGTACCATGGAAACTGAGCATCCTGCTGATGTTATGATACTGCCTCACTAGACCTTCAGTTGGTGAAGAAGATCTTAAAGGGCTGTTTCGGAGTTCTGGGGCAACGGTTAAGGCTTTCAAGTTTTTCCAGTAGGTTTCCAAGTTAACTTGTTGAACTGCGCTTTCTATACCTTTTTTAAAATGTGTTTCTAAGAAGAATTATTTTTTCCCTTTGCTTTAGGAAAGACCACAAGATGGCGCTCATTCAGATGGGCTCAGTAGAGGAGGCAATTGCTTCACTGATTGAGTTTCACAATCACGACCTGGGAGAGAACCATCACCTTAGAGTGTCCTTCTCCAAGTCGACCATCTGAGAAAGGGCTTAGTCAGGGGCTTGTAATGTAGAGGTGAAGGGGGAAAAGACTGTCACTTTAGACCAAACTTAAGCCTTCCACAAATTATATTGCTGTGGATTTTCCACAAAACACACTTCATCATTCCTTACCTTATATCTTTATTCATAAATATGCTTGTCCAAGATGCCACTTTGAAATAGTAGACCAGAAGAGACCAGGAAAACATTCTTTTGTTTTTCTTTTGATTTCATTGTACTTTTTGGGATTTCACTCTTGGATTTTGTGTAAACATACAGGTACTGGTGCAGACCATGTTGTTGTGATCTGTGTGGCTTCTGGGTCTTAGATGCTGCACAGTTTTTGCTTTGTGCCTCTGAGGAAAGCACCTGTAAACCTGTTCTTTACCACTTCTGTTCTGGTACTTTTCTCGTCTTTTTTCCTTTCAAAAATGCTGTGCCTTGAATGGTATTTCAAATATGTATTTATCCTTTGGCCTTGGTATTAGTCCAGTTAAAAGGAAGGTGGGTTGAGAGATACAAAATATTAGACAGGATTTGCATGTTAATTTGATTGTGAGGGTGTCTAATTTGTACATGGGCAGATTTAGCTATTCTACAAGTAAAAAAAAATGCATATCCGATCTAGCCAAGTGGATCGCCCTTCAGAGTTTTGTTGAATGCACACCTTCACATAGCTGACTTCTAAATCCCGTTCAGATTTTATAAGCCTTTTTCATATGATAGTTACTTTATATATGAAGTTCCTTATCTTTGTGTAAAATGTATTCCTCTTTAGTTACAGTATCATTCCATTTAAGTCTTTTATAGATGCACGCATTTTTTGTATTATTTCTATACTGTATAAGATCTATTTGGGCATTGTCCCACCACAATCACTGTGCCTTAGCTAGCTTTGTCTCCACTGTGTTTGGAGACCAGTTACTACTCTCTTTAGTTGCCTTCAGTGGTTCAGCAGTGTATTTGTACTGGGGTCTGTACAGTGCTGATGCCCACTAGCATACTCCCACAGCAGGCCTTACAACCGCATTCACAGCCTTTACCTGGAGGGGTTTTATCTGACTTTAAAATAAGGCAAAAAAAGGCATTTCAGGTTACCCTTCAATGTAGACACCAGTAATCAATGTTTATTTTTATTTTTTTTATGGATGTTCACTTTTGGCTTTTCATGTTTGAACTTTTCATACCTCTGTAGCAAATGCCCCTCCCCCCCTGTATATGAGTGTGGCAGCACTAAAAAAAAAAAAAAAAACTAAATGTCTTAAAATACAGTTTAAAAAGCTGTTGTGAACTGATGAGTTTTGGCACTTAAACTCTATTTGTGAATCTGAGGAGGGCAGGGGGGGTTTCTCTGCAGGGTTTAGGATGGAACAATGTGTTTGTCCTGTATTTTGAATGTGAGTGTACATGTGTGTGCATGCACTGCTTGTCCTGGTCTGGTAGACTAAATGCGTCTTAATCCTCAAACATTCCCATTTGACGGGCGTTTCAGGAAAGTTGTAAGTTTTTCACTTTTTTTCCTGTTTATGAGAAGCAAGTCCTGCTTTTAAATGTAGGAACAAGTAGTTTTACTCGAGACAGCATTTTTCAAGGCATTGTTTGTTTCTTCCTGCCCTGATTTTGCTTTATTCAGTCACTCTTGGAGTGAGAAAGAAGGCCGTGAAATGGTAATGACTTGAAACTAGAGACCAAAACAGTCTTTTTTTTTTTTTTTTAATTTAAATAAATTCAGTTTAAAAAAGTCATTTGTTTGGAGTGGTTATAAAAAGAGGTTTGGTTGGTTTGGGATCAGGTGTAGGCTGTACATATTCCTTTGGGTTTCGGTCCTCCCTTGCTCTCCTAAGTGCTGAATGGGGATTTGGTACTTTATGTATATTTTGATAAAGGCAACAGCAAGAACTGCTCTTTGTGGAGCTTTTTTATGCACCGAATGTTAAAGATATTCCAGAAGCGTGTCTGTACATGTAAATGCCCCTCTTTGATGAAAACAGCCATCCTTTGGTACTTTTATTCCTTTCTGCATTCAATAAATCTTTTCTCACTTTTATCTTGTCTTTGATTTCTACCTTTTTGTTGAGCTTGTTATTCTTGCATAACATCTTCATTTACTTCAAACTTTTCATTTTACAAGACATTTGGTCTTTGACTCTTTCACCCCTTCCTCAATCTTCAAGGATGTTTGACGATTGATTTAAGAGACGAATCAAAACAAACGGAGTCCTTTCCTTCTTTTGTAGTGTGTTTACCATCAGAATGATATAAAATGAAGTGAAATTGGGAATTGCGTGTTTCCATTGGTGTTAGTCTCCATGGCACCTGCAGTGATTTGCCTAAAAATTGTGTTAATGGACACTTGGTCCGGTTTAAATGGGAGATGTTTTTAATCACCTCGTTGCCACAATTAAGTAAAACCGTTAGTTACACCTTTGAACTTTTTGTAAGGCTGTAACTCTTTAAATAGGAGAAATGTGGTCAAACCTTACAGCAGGGGGCGCACTTTATTTAAATATCTTCCCAGAGCATCATTGCACATTATACATGTATATATAAACCTGTACATTTTGACCACTGGCTAGACCATTTGGCTAAACATGAAAAAATCCGTTATGTCCTCCTTTGAATGAAAGTTTTTACTACCGTCAAAAAAAGCAATAAAACAGTATAATTCCTTATCTGGATAATTAGTCGATAGATTTCCTTGGCTGCATACTGAGCTAAAAGGTATTTAAAAAAAACCAACAATAATACAGCCTGACTTCTAGAACTAACGCGGAAAATTGATCATCGTTATTGTGCAAAGGTTGAGGAAACCTCAGAAGCGCCCCGCCCTTTGCTGAAGGTAGTTTATGGATGCTCGGCGGATTGGGACCGCTGTAATCCAGCAGTCTGTAGTGAGAACAGTAGTGGTGCTCTGATAAACCCTTCATAGGGAGTATTTTCTGGACCTTTTCGTTCAGGCTGGGAGCAAGCGCTCCAAGACTGAGAGAGTAGGGATGCAAAGGAGAGAGCGAATTGGGATGTGCGGTGAACCTGGTACATGTTGGACTACGCCGATACAAACCAACGATTTCTTCTTCAAATTTGCAAGTACTTTAACCTGGATTGATTAAAGCTCATGACGCACATATGAAATACCTGAAAACGTTTAACTGAAAGCGCTGTACTTCAGCTTGCGCTCGTGCATAGACCACATGGGATAGAGGTATCTGGAGCGAGGAACTTTTTGCGCTGTCAAGGACTATCGTTCTGAAGACGACCTAGGGCGCGCATCTCCCAGTAGTACTTCCCGACGATGGAGGACACTATACGTATAATTTAGCGCCTTTTTCTGTCAAACAGCATTAATTATAGTTAACAGACTGCTTAAGAAACACTTCACAAACTGCTTAATCAGAGAAGAAGAAAACCGATACTGGATGAGAGCGTTTTCATTATGGCTAAAAATACGAACCTAGGTTTCTGTAAGAAATACTTTTCCGCATAAATAACAATAATATTGTGTCAAATTCAGACAAGAGTCCTACATCAGCATCTCAAATGGAGCTGCAAGTGATGGTTTTTACCATTGTATGTTGGGTATCCGTTTGGGCGGACGACAAGATTGTCTCAGATAGACACGCCGTCTACTGGAATAGCTCCAACTCCAGGTAAGAGAGTACGTCCACCGGGGACTAGTAAAAGTGACCCCCTACTTTTTACGCACAGATCTCCTAAATGTTGTCTTACGTTGCCATCTGATGTTCAGCCAAAACTGTTTTTGATGGTGTTTGGTTTTAAAAAATAGGGACATTAGAAATGTCTTAATCTGCTTTACAACCATCAAGGGGTTGTGGAGCTATTTAGTCACACAATACACGTTTTTATTAAGATCTTCAATATAGCAGTGAATATGCGCCTATCTCTGTAAAAGTGGATACATTTTTATTTTTGTCTCAAAGACTACATAGTAAAAGTGGTAGGATTTCCTCTAACAGTGCAAACATTTTGCTAGAACAAGACATTTCTATTTTGATGGAATCCTTTTTATCAGGGTTTAAATTGAACATGGTCACCTCTTCATCAATAACAGATTACAGTTAACACGGTCACCTCTTCATCAATAACAGATTACAGTTAACACGG
>JAOYMR010000012.1:5859292-5879218 GCA_025802075.1 Tenebrosternarchus preto | reverse complement strand
CTTGGGAGGACCAAGACTCAAAAGGGAACCCATCCTCCATTGGGCGGCCCGGCTGGTAGCGGTTCCATTTCTAAATAAAATTTTCTAATTTTCCAAAGCCATCTACGGTGTCAGTACTTCAAAGCCATCTATGGTGTCAGTACTGCAAAAGCCATCTACGGTGTCAGTACTTCAAAGCCATGTATGGTGTCAGTACTTCAAAGCCATGTATGGTGTCAGTACTTCAAAGCCATCTATGGTGTCAGTACTGCAAAAGCCATCTATGGTGTCAGTACTGCAAAAGCCATCTATGGTGTCAGTACTGCAAAGCCATCTATGGCAATAACCATTAGCAAGCATTATACTGGGCAGCCCAAATGATGTTCCACAGGGTCGAATGTCTAAGTTAGATAGATAACTAACTATAATGTTCAAAAACAGATAAGACGTAAAGAAATGTATTTTTGAACAGTCTTTTATCTTAACGCTAATCCCAGGGACCCCTGCTTCCCAACCAACCCTCCAGCTCAGCCCTGACTCGGCTTAGGATCGGGATTCATAAGCTTGGTTCAGCTCCCAGTCCACCTGTTGGACACACTGGTTGTTTGTTCCTCCACAGCCTGCGGTAGCTCTGATGTAACCGGAGGTCAATCCCGCCTTGGGCTCAGTGCGTCTGCTGTCTATGGAAGAGGCACTGATCCTTTCCCGGACACCAACTGTCGAATGCTGCCCCAGGGAACTTCCACCGCAGAGAAGTGTACGTTCTCCACGCTGCCCTGCTGCAAATCAGCCTTCCTTCGCCTTCTGCAATGTAGTCTTAGTTTATTCACGCAATATGAGATCACTGTGCATTTGATTTAATTACAGGGGAAAATCTATTTATTTAATTCACCATGAGCTGTTAAGAGAAAAAGCAACCAGTTCAATTGTTTTTTGATGCTGCTCCATCATCCTACATGCTGAAACATGAGCAATGTTTTCTCTAATTGCCCATGTTGTTATTTTCCATCAATGAAGGAATTGTTGAGGCGGTGTCCCAGTCACAGTTTACGGGAGCCAAACCTCTCAGTGGAAGATAAAGGGGTTGTGGTTTCCAGCAAGTCATTTTACAAACCCAAACTCCGCTGCCTCTGCAGAGAGCTCTCCAAACATCACGCCAGTTCTAAGCCATAAAGTCACATTTAAAAGTGCTCTTCCCAACAAGTCCACACAATTACCTCCTCGTAATGGACTGTTTGCGTCGAACAGATTTACTCATGGCTAATCTGCACCAGAGGAACACAAGACAGTAACGCGATACGTGGATGTGAGGCCCCCTGCGCTCTGTCCCAGGCCTCCTCCTCTTCCTCACCGCTCGGGCCCTCAGACTCTCGTTCCGTTCCACCGATCTCCTGCCGCTGAATGTCTCCCCGTATTATCATAAATAGACCCTTAATGCGCACTGTGCTCTCGCCTGCAATTTCAGCCCATTTTTGTGACATGGGTTATTACGCCGGCTCAGAGGTGACTCGCAAAGCCTCCTGCCAGCAAATGGCATCCCGGGGAGAATTCACTTGCTGTAGCTTTTTCTCATGATCTCCTCGACGTGGAGGTCGGAACCGAGCGTGGGCGGACCTCAGGGATGAAGGGCGCGTCACGGCCCACACGTCAAAATTCAGATAGGATGTTAAACGGTCAGCCGGCCCTCTTTAGATGATACCATCTGTTTATGTCTGTTTCCTGGTGGGAGGCTTTAGTTCAGCTGTGAACATGATTCTATCATCCTCGCTTCTCCCAGGATTCCCAGCATTACAACAGATCAACCGCAGGATAGCATACGTATACTGTACTGTTTAACTTCATTTTAAATCTGATATTTTCATTCCTGAAATACACATAATGAATATGTGTATAAAGCTTTTGTACAGATCTCTAAAAGATATGTGTTTTTTTGTTTGTGGTGAATGATGTATTGTAGACTATGTCAAGAAATTACTATGAAAAATAGATAAAAATGATAAACCTAGATAGTTGATGGTTTTTAAGTCGATTTTACTTTACTTTGGTAGTGTTGTGCTTAAGGCAGGGTTTTTAGCATATAAATCCCAAAATGAAGTGGTTTCTCCACTTTGCCACTCTCTGAGTGAGATTGATAAGTCTCCTGGGTAACTCTCTTTCTAACAAGGTGATAGTGGACTAACCATCTCCCGTGCTTGTCCTGTTCAGCCATATAAAAGGGATTTGAGAAACTCCCTTAACAAAATCAATCCATCGCTATTTCTCAAGAAAATAACTATTGACTGGGCTGAATTAAAGGGAGCGTCCTGTCAGCAAATTCCCAAAGTCAGCTATGGTGAAATAGCAGGCAGAGTGTCCCTCTTTAAGATGAGAATGTTTCCATAATAGGACAGGTTTGATTCATTCCCCATCTCCCATCCCATCAATAATCTGTTACATATGAAGGAAATATCTATCTTCATATGCAGCTTGAACATGCTGAGGTGAACATCAGAATGCTCTCAAGATCTAACCTTTCACCTACACTTCATACTAGGCAGCACATATTTTAGATATCATCTCGGGAAGTGCACAGTATGTATAGAGAAGCATATTAGTTTATTCTTTAAGTCATTTAAGCCATTTCCCCGCTTAAATGATCCACGCTGATGATGAATTCAGTACAGACAGCGACTGTGGAAATAATTGAAGATGTGAACCATGGAGTTACTGCTGATTCATGGCGTTTATCAAAGGAGGCTAGCATAATGAGCTTCTTCACTCAGCATCAATAAGTGGAGGATGAGGATCCTGATGAGAGCGAGCAGGTCGATTTAACGCAAACCCGTACGTCCACTCACACGCCCCACGCTCCTTTTACAGAGCCGGAACTGCGCGTCCGTCCAGGTCTGCAGCTCTGCCTCTGATTTTTGGATATTGTGAGGTTTTTTTTCTCTCTTTATATCCTTGTTTAAATCTTTCACTGAAGTCATGAAAGCACAAGGTGCATTTGTTACAGGAACCGTGGCAACGCCACAAAATTTGATTAAATAGCCAGAGCTCAAAGCAGCTGATTTGCAAAAGCACTTAGAGGGTCAAAGCGAAGGTACAGCGCATTTTGCCTGCATGCTGTCCGAGGAAATGCTGACCTGGTGCACCCGCAGTTCTTAGTTATTAATAAAACAGCAAACATATTGATTAAGAGGGTGGGCCTGAATGATCGAGGGGGTGGTATTGCTTTTCTGCCATTGCGCTGAAGGATCTACTAGAGGGTTCTTTTCACCGGGGAGAAACATCAGACCACAGCGTCTCAGTTACACTCACACAGCGAGCAGCACAATAGTGTTGCACCATAGATTTTCCCTTTCTGCTCCCCCCCCTCCCCAAAAGAAAGAGATGCTGTCACTGATGTCTGGTTTTTTTTTTTGGGGGGGGGGGGGATTTGGGGCAAGCACTAGCAGTAGTGGTGCATAAGCTCACCTCTGCTACATGGACACATGGAGGGGGTCGGGGGGGGGGGTCAATGCATGGCTGCACATTGTGTGGAGAGTGTATTGAGGGCTCCAGAGATGGGATGAAGGGGCCTCTTTCTGCCAAATGGTGCATCAGACGCTCTGAGAGGCAGCTCCGCGCTCCCGCAGGCCCTGTTTCCCCTGGCAACAGCACAAAGCAGGGGGTCGGGGAGGGCCGTGGGGGGGGTAGAGGGGTCCAGAGCTGATAGCTGCTCTTCCCTATTTCTGTCACACACTGAAAGAGGCGAGTTACCAGGATTACGCTGGACAATAAACTACCTTTCGCCCATCCCTCGTGTAATTTGTGAACTTACGGAAGCTCTGTGTGTGTGTGTGTGTGTGTCTGTGTGTGTGTCTGCATGCGAGTAAGCGAGAGTAAGAGAGGTGGACATGAATTTGAGGTTTTTTTGTTTCCGTCTTCTTGCTCCCTGCTCTGTACAGACCTTCTTGCTCCCTGCTCTGTACAGACCTTCTTGCTCCATGCTCGCTACAGACCTTCTTCTTCCACCAGATCCGCAAGCCTTTTCCAGCGTCCATGGAGTCTAACAGAGGATAAATGCTTCTGTTCCCAACCATTCGAACACATTTTTTTACTACCTCTGGAGACGCTCACATATGCAGTGTTATGATTTTTACTGAATACTACAGGAATGTGTACACAGTGTAAGAAACCCAGTACACAGTGTAATAAACCCAGTACACAGTGTAAGAACCCAGTACACAGTGTAATAAACCCAGTACACAGTGTAAGAAACCCAGTGGGACACTGCAGGACACCAGTGTCAAGTTGCTCATAAGACCTTGAAGCAAAATGACATAATTGAAGACAGGAGTGTTGGGTTATTTTTGAAGATTAGTTCAAAAGAACACACATTCACACAAGTAACAAATGAGTCATCGTTTGAACTTTTACTGTTTCAAACCTGGTAGCAGCAGGGGAGCTGCTGATGGCTTCTGTAGGAGTGAAATGAAACAGTTTTCATTGTGGGTTAACCTTCCAAACCCCTTTGTCAAGGTGCAGAAACACAGAAAGGCAGTGCTGACAGTTGAAAAATGGCTTTGTGTATGGCACTGAACAACTTGGCATGACACGACTGCCGTTTATGTAAATATTCTGGAGTAAGGTCCTGTGGCCGCGGTCTTTACGCTGCCAACAATGCAGTGGGCTGTCAGAAGTTTAAGGGCACCGATCCCAAACATAAGCTCTGTTTCCAGACATTTCCCACCTTGTCTTAATGAAGCACCGTTGCAGGAATTCAGACGTAGAGTCCCGGCAACTCATATCTATAATGTCAGCATTCATCTTAAACGAGTTTTATTTCTATAACTATTACTGTGTGACCAGCACTCAGAAGTATCAATCAATTGTATGTTTGTAATGTTTTTTTCACCCCTGATACTTCACTTTGTCCCAGATATGCACTGCATTACACCTAGTTTTAGGCAACTTCAGATATATGTTACACGTAGAACTCAGGTTTTTTTTAACACAAACAAGTTTAACTCACAGATCGACAGGATCCCTACAACCCTCATCTGGAGTTGGAGCGACTGATAGCACTGTCATCTCCTTTCATGTTGAGGAGCAGGTGAGCTGTCTCATGAAGACTCAAACTTAAAAGAGCAGCAGTGTCTGATGGAGAGCACTGGAGCGTGCGGCCCCGCGTTGCGCTCCTTCCCTCCCCGCGCCGTTAGGTCTCTTACTAATATAAGCTCGCCTCCATGCTCTCATCCGCTCTGTTGTGAAGGGTTAGGGACTTGGCAGTATGCTTTTGGATCTTTGCAGGGGGAACACACAAATCTATCCAAAAAAAAAAAAAAATCGCCTTGGGAAGGGAAATAAATTAAAAAATGAATTCATGGGAAATGTTCTGGCATAAACAACCCGTTGGCCTTGATGTGGGGAGAGGCAGCTCTGCTTCTCTCTTGCCTGGGACCAGACTGGGTCTCTTCCACCTGGTGGGTTTGCCAGCTTTCACCAGGAGGCTTTTGATCAGTCACCTAGCAGTTGATTGCACTCATGGTGGCCCAAGGGCTAAAATATTTGCCTTCAGTTTGTAAATTATAAAGCCCTTTTTTTCACCATGTGTTAAACGATCAGTTTTACTAACATCTCAGCTTTTGTTCTGGTTTTACATTGCAGTTGCCTATAGTGCTTTCTCAGTATAAAGGTTCCTCCTTTTTTGACACATCCCCCAGATTCTTGATTAATCAGAAGAAGCACGGCGTCAGCGTGTGTTTCTCTTAACTCAGAGTAACCATATACAACATCTTCCTTTCTGCAGAACACTTGGTGGTTCGGTAGTCATTGTATGATATTAGCAAAGGTTTGCAGTTCAAGCTTTGAAGAAAAGCATATTAAAACATTTTAAATAAATCGTGCCATTTTTGTGCATATTTTTAGTCTCTTTTAGTCACAGGAAATTAAGAAACATTACATTTAAACACAAGCCACAGTAAATGATTCAACTTTCAATTTGACAAAATTTTATGTTAAAAATAAAACTATTTAATAAAATATTATGTTGCACAGTTATTATGTCACTAACACTGTAATGCCAGACATTAGTCTTAGGATATGCTCAACATCCTTTAACATCTGAGCTTTTCCACCGCTCTCTCCTTCTGACCTGTGGTTGCATGAGTTAACGGTATGGATCATAGCCAGCCTATACGACTGCACCATTTCCCCAGCTATCCAGCTCAAAAATATAAACTCCTCAAAACACTTAAAGGGTTTGTGGCTGAAATTCTGACCTGCCATGACCTCTAGACCTGATTCAGCACTAATCTTAATAAAACATCATCAACAACAACAACAATAATAAAAATAAAGGTCAGGTCATGTAAGTAAGACAGATGAATTTTGTGAGGGTACAGTGTGTAATCACTTTACACTTTGTTCTAGGTTTCATGGCAGTAGAGAACAGTTTCTTTAAAATCCAGTTTCAGTTAAAAGAATTTAGTTTCAGTTTAGTCCAGTTTCAGTTAAAACCATATAGATCTGACTGACGGTGAAAGGAAGGTGAAAAAGAGGTGGCAGAAAGCAACATCAGCTCATAAGATCAGCAGCAGGCGACATATTTATAATTCCCTCGAGTGAATAAACTAAACTTAAAAAGTGCTTCCTCTGCTCATCCTCCAAAGGTAAACTACACCATCCTTTACAACACAAGAGAATTCCCTGTACTGCCTCCAAAGAGAAGCAGCCGTTAATCACCCAAGACGTTTAAGCCACATTAATTGTTAAGCTCCGCCCCCAAGTCCAAACCCATTGCCACTCATGTGGAAACATCGAGCAAAGTTGGGCTATGAGCTTCCATCACTGCAAACCTGCGCTAGATAATTAGCCCACCCTACAAAATGTACTTGGGGACTTACAGTAATTCCACCAGGATATCTTGACAGTACAAGAGTTATTATTAAAATCCTTGTAATCTTCGTGCTAACACTACCACGCTGTTCTAATTCCTCACACCGATAGTTGCTGCAAGCGTGTGTCATGCTGCTTGTGAGTTGTTAAAGTATACAGCGACTTTATTCACTCTATTTACCGTTTATTCACTCTATTTACTGTTTAAAAAATTCTAATAATACTGTGAAATCGGTGAAAGCTATTGACTACCGCAGCCACATTTGTTGCGCATATGTCCTTTGATACCTCTATTAGTAATTGCAGTGAGACCAACAATTTAATCACTTTATTGTCATGCCTCTTATGCTTTATTTAATCATTTCATTAAGTGATATTTAAAAAAATAAGGAAACCTGGATTAGCCAGGAAAGTGTTGCTTCCATTTACCTGACCTCAACTAGTCCACAGTCACTTCTGACCTTGAGCTTTCTCAGGTTTTGGGGGGGTTTTGGAGGGGAAGGGGTTCAAAATGCATAGTCATCGTGGCATTATATTCAGATCAGGCGCAGGCTGTGAAGTATTAAGCGTCACTGCTGGGGTTGGTTCCTCTGGCAGCTGGTACAGTGACACCTGTTCCTGGCTTCATATTTTTTGGCTGTGTTCCCACGGGTCCTCCTAAGATGCTAAATTTCTCTTCGATGGGGATGATTAATGTTCAGACATAAAACAGACTGCTTAGAGACATCATAGGACCCCTACATAGTGAAATGGTATTTGTTTAGTTTATATTGAAATAGTAGTTATTTCAGTTACATAAAGATTTAACCAACCGTTCCCTACATGTAAACTCCCACATACCTACACATCACCTTCATCAACCACACCCTACACATAATCCCATAATATATAATGCCTATTTTGTGATTTTGTCCAAAGGTTTCCGCTTCACCCATCAAAAACCTTTTGCCAGTCCAGTTCAGTTTTAATGATCTGCTAAAAGAGGTCAATCTGATGTTTTCAGAGCTGAAAGACAAACCACAGAGTAGTGGTTACCGCGTGAATGTGTTCTGTACCCCTTCGGTTTGTGAGAGTGAGAGTGGCGAGAAGCATGCAGAAATAGATCCCACCTGACCATTCCCCCTTAAGAACCTCCCACTCCCTCCTCTTCCTCCTCTTCCTCATCTACATCTCTTTCTCTCTCCCTAGCGTCTGAGCTGAAGCATATGCCTGTTTGTGGAGCCTTGGCTACCTGTCTGAGGTGTGTACAGGATCTGAAAGACCTTGAGGGCCGGCAGATCTGACGACTTTGCCTGGAAGCATCTGGCTAAGTCGATTAGCATTCGCATCATTTCTGTGGATGAGAAAAACATATCCACGTATATTTGTTTGGCCATTTCAACAAAGCAAAATCGTAGAGACCCACAAAGTAGGTCTGTCAGAAGTGAGAACAACTGGACTCATTGTGATAAGACTTAAATCCAATGTGAAGGAAGAAGCATCAGTCCTGCTGGAGCTCACGGAGCTCATGGGGGTGGACGCTTTGTCACGAAGGTGCCAGTTTTTAAACTGCCAGTATTTTTCCCCGAACATTGTGCTACCTGTGCACTGTTTCGGAGGCTAATTTCATTTTCCTTTAGTCAAATGAAATGTTTTTCGGCTAAAATACCTATAAATGGTAAAGACTCATACCAAGGGAATAATAACCCAGCAAAGTTAGAGATGTGAGATCCAGACAGGGTGTAGCTTCAGTAAAACAAGAAGGGAAAAAGCAACTCATCCTAATCTTCTCTGATACAGAACCATCCTGTTAGACATCATTAAGAACATAATGCAGCAAAAACATGAAAGCAGGCGGAAAATGTGAAGGGAAGAGAGGAGGACTTCAGGGGCCACGGCTGAATTAGTGTAATTACACTCTCCCAACATCACCATATGGCTGCTTTGATCCGCCAATGCCGTGTGTTTCTCATCCTGCCAGCCCCTCGCTGAAAGAACAAGCATGAGGGTTCCATCCAGGAGGGAACAGTGAAGCGGCGTTACCACAGAACAGAGCAGGGTGCTGTTCGCCAGCGCCCGGCACGCTTTTTATGTTGCGCGTTGCAAAAGGGGTTTATTGCGTTTTTGTCATTTACAGCAAATTGTAGGTTCTGCTAAAAGAAGTCATTTTGACACATGGAGAGTTGGAAGACACTCCGTTGGGGAGCCGTTGGGGAGCCGTCACGTTATGTTCTTTACCCCTCCCTTCTTGGAAATCAGCAGACAAGAGTGAAAGAAACAATGGGAGTTGGGGAGGAGCAGACGGAAATCCCACCTGACCATTTCTCTTCAAGAATCTCTCTTTCCCTCCCTCTTTCTAGTTTCCTCTATTTCTCCCTCTCTCTCTACTGTGTGTTGAAGTTTAATGGTCCATGTGCTCGGTCTGATTGTGTGAGGGCTTTCAATGTGACTCGAGTAACTTATTACAAGTGTCATTTTAAAAAGCCTGAATTTGGACAGGGATAGTCATATAAATGTTAATACAAAAGTCAAGTGAACCTCCGAAGGACATCTACAGTAAAACAGTTGAGATTCTCAGTACCACAGTCACAGTGAGGGAAAGTGGGGGAAATATTTGTTTAGCATCTGATCTGTACACATCCTCTTCTTGTGTAATGAAATTAAATATTTAGTTAGAGGTATCAGAGAATCACGTAAGCATACATAATTAATTATTCATTTTTAACTCAGCTGTTTGATATATGTTGGGAGTTTTTTATTATTCAAATTGAATTGGATTTGAGTTTTTTTTTGTTTTTTTTTTTGGTTTTTGTAAGACTGAAACAGTCCTATTTGCGCAAGTGAAAATGAGAACATTTTAAGTTGCTATTTTTAAAAGCAGGGAAAAATACTTAAAGAACAGTTTAGCTATGGTATGGTTTGTAAAGCATAGACTAGCCTTTTTAAACCTGTGCTGTATTAAAATAGTATAGAAATTTTAACTGTTTTAAATTATTGATTATAATTTAATGTGTAATGTTTTACATTTAATTTAGCATTTTCCATTATTGTTAATTGCACACAACCCAGTCATGCTGGTAGGGTTAGCTTCAGAATGTACCACACATATCACTGAGTATGTACCACACATATCACTGAGTATGTACCACACATATCACTGTATGAGTATGAGCGCATTGAAAAATACTGATTTTATCCTTCAGGATGTTAATACATATTTTTTTACTCAGTAATGTAGCTCATCCTTAGACTTATTGCAATAATATATGTATCAGTTTAATAATACTACATACTTCAACTGCCCTACTTGTGATAACAGATTACGTGCTTCGTGGAACTGCTACTTTTTTCAAGAGCTTTTCCATGTCTTTAGCCCAGAAACCCCCCAAATCCAAAGCGGCTGCACCAAATACCAGCAAGTCCAAACAGTTGGGTTGGTGTGCTAAGCTTGTGCGTGACTGTAAGAATGTTTGTAGAATGTACTCTTCCATTCTTGGTTCATTTGCAAGCAAAATTTGGATATTAGAATCCAAATTAGGATTAGAGACTAGAGAAAATTTAATTACAGAGACAAAAATGATCACAGTTATCAGTATTATCATGGGATTGCTAAAATTTTCTGAACATGTGCAAATAGTACTATATTATAATATTATGTATTAATAATATTAACATTATTATTTTTCTTATTAGGGTAATAATATTATTTTTCTTATCTCTCTCTCTCTCTCTCTCTCTCTCTCTCTCACACACACACACACACACACACACACACACACAAACTCACACACACACAAACACTAATACACACACACACAGTGTATATGCAACAACCTCATGCTTTATGTTATATAAATACAGATGAGTCTTAAGAAGGCAGTGGTAGTAACTGATGACCCCAACAACTGACCCAAATACAGAGGAGAGTTTCTCTTGTTGGAATACAACCAATTCAGCAAGAACAAAATCTGTTGCTTGGGTGATTAAACCACTTAACATGTTACAATCTATAATACATGAATAGAGTCTGCAGAAACACAAAGGTTCTGAAGAATCCAGGGGTTACAATTATGATCAAAGTTGTTGTTGTTGTTGTTATTGTTGTTATGTCTGTTAATGATATTGTTATAAACCCACAATAGTCTTACAAGGTCTGTTATAGATGACATTACTTTCTCAGGCTAGAAAACCACTCTAAAATGAACCACTCTAAAATGAACCACTCTAAAATGAAGTGCAGATGTGCGTTTTAAATACAAAAGTGAAAACATCTGGTCCAACATTTCCATCTTAAATGAACTCGTACAGAAGACATGAGTTTCTGAATTTGGACAGTAAGGAATGCGTTATTCATCACAAATCAAGTGTGAAGGTTTGAGCTGCTCATCCATGCTGTTTTCTAAAAGTCTTGGTATAATCAGCTTATTTGAGCTGCTTATTTGTAGGTCGTTTCAAAATATGATGATAATGCTGAAGAGGGCAAATTAAGCAGCAGTGTTTCCCAGTGTTCATTTTCCAGTGTTCATTTTCCAGTGTTCATTTTCCAGTGTTCATTTTCCAGTGTTCATTTCCCCCTGACAGGCAAAGTAGGCTCAAAACTTAATAATAGTTCTACTATTTACTGAACTTCAGACAAATACAAATAATGCTGTCACATTGTAGTTATGCTGGAAAATCCATACATGAGAAAATAAATTGGTCTAAACAAACAGTTCTGTTTTAAGAATATGCAAATATAAACAAACAGAATTCATTCTTAATAGGCACTCAGCTTGATCTCTGAGGCTAAGGCAAAAAAAAAAGAAATAGGTGCCTGCACTGCTGACAGCATGGGGTGTTTTTACAAGAGTAGGCAACACTGAAACACTGAAAGCTTCAGTTTACATTATTGACAAGCTATTAGCAAGTTAGACAAACCATAACCTTTTCCCTCATTCTGAATGCCTCACCACAGCTCAGCCAGAAGGCTGGAAAATCTAGGCAGCGCTGCCACTGTCTTTCGCCACGCTGTCTCTGATATAAACCGAACGCCCACTGTGTGTTGCGCCCATGCCTGGGAAACCACTGCTCACTTTGGTCGGTGTTGGACACTGTTTAACACAAGTTTTTCAAAGCACACTAATCATCCACGGTTTTAACCATAATTCAGATTTGAAAGCAATGGGAATTTTACCACGGTTTACTGTGAAATTGTTTTCACAGTGTAGGACAATCCGAACCCCAGAGTGCGGTAATGACAGAGGTGTGCTACAGTGTAGGACACTCCGAACCCCAGAGTGCTGTAATGACAGAAGTGTGCTACAGTGTAGGACACTCCGAACCCCAGAGTGCTGTAATGATAGAGGTGTGCTACAGTGTAGGACACTCCGAACCCCAGAGTGCGGTAATGACAGAGGTGTGCTACAGTGTAGGACACTCCGAACCCCAGAGTGCGGTAATGACAGAGGTGTGCTACAGTGTAGGACACTCCGAACCCCAGAGTGCGGTAATGACAGAGGTGTGCTACAGTGTCTGTCAGTAGAGCTAATGAGCTCCGGTGAGGCATTCAATAACAATTAGTTTCATCATCTGATCTTACAGCTTTGTGACTCCCTCCAACACAGCACTCTGTCATGCACCAAGGGCGGGAGAAACCATTCAGTATGTAAGCCTACCTCATGGAGACCGCTGTGAATATAACAGAACTCTAAAAGGATACCTTACTCCAGTTAGCTAATAAAAGAGATTAAGGTTATGAATGGAAAAGTCCTTCTGTCTGGAGATTAAGGCTTTATTTGGCCCTTTATTTGGCGGATAAAGTGCAAGAATAAACAGGACATTACTGGTAATAGTGATGATAAATAAATACCTTGTGACACAATTGGCAACTGAAAGCTGAATGATAATCAAATGTTTAATGCGATCAAGCAAAACGCGCTTATCAGCGAGAATATTTTGCTCACTGTTTCATGGCTTGGTTCTGTTATTTTGTCTGGGTTGTTATCAAAGATTCCCTAAAGATTCCTGTAGAAAAACATCACTGTTATGCTGACAGACTCGACTGCAGACGAATATTACAGTGTATGAACATTCCGTGTTGTGTATCTCTGCATGTAGTACATGAGGGTTTCTCATACATGCTTGTATACATGTTTTTATTGTAAGTTGCTTTGGATAAAAGTGTCAGCCAAATGCCGTAAATGTAAATGTTTCTTTTCTAATAAAAGTCATGCTTTTCTCATGGGTTTGCCGCATTCAGTGAGGTTCACGGTGTCGATTTCTATCACGTGGGTTGCTTTGCTTTCAGAGCCCCTCCCTCAGACACTGCAACCTTAAGGCCTCATTGCAGCTCAGCAAATCTGTTCTCTGTACGGTAACACGAGCTCGACCTTTCACTGTAGCAAACCGTCAAGCGCTGACAGGCGAGAGGAGGAGGCCATGCACCTCCAGCGCACTCGAGGGCCAGCACGCGCCCACACGCCTGCCGGCCAACGTCTCGGGTTACCCCGCGCGGCGCTGCGGGCTCTGTCTCAAGAGCTGGCTGTTCAGCAGGGCTGTGATTTGGGGTCCGAGAACGAGTGTTGCAGTTGTGTTGCGTTCTGCGATGTTGTTGACGGCCTTGTCAGGTGTGGGAGCGGCAGCAATGTTCAGGGACAGAGACGATACCCAGGGAACCTCTTAATTGGCCCCTGGTGAATAACTTTGTCATGACTGTAGAAGCAAGGGACCAGCAAGAGTGCTGGGTAAAGACTGGCACCCCTCTCACATCACCACCAGCAGGGATGAGCATCAGGCTCGGAGCTGGAACTGGCCTTCCTGATGCCAATCAGGAGTTTGCCTGCAGAAATCCACCACATTTTTCTGTTCAGAATATTTTCTTCTCCTGGCTGGACTGTACTGTATTAGAGTTTTGTTTTGTAAGCTTTAGAGCTTTGCTGTGTTTTAGCCCTCACTGACTCGTGATGTCTGTAACAGCTGTGGCGCAGTGTGTTTTAAATCATCCAATAAGTTCAATCAATAAGAGCTGGGATTACTTTATAATAATGTATTTCTGTTGCCGAAAGCCCGGGCAAACTTCCAAGCTCACCTCTGTACACGTCTCACCAGTTGTGAGGAGATGTCTTCCTCATCCTCCAGCCTGCAAGCAGCATCAAACACACAGTGTAACCTAGCAGAGTTAGCTTTGTAAGCTAATTTGACTTTCAATGCAGGTGGTGGTTTCAGTGTAGATCACCTACAAAGTCAGACAGCTACAAACAGCCTTCCTTACCTGAATAACAGAAATACATAATGGTGGCTTGAAGCAGGTTTCTATTCTCTAGTAGTGTTTTGAGTTCCCATTACAGTGGATGGACCTGCTCCGACTATATACATTACAGACACTATAGATATGAGAATGTACAGCTGAATAGGCCTGGTTGTCCTGGGTTCCACAATGATCTTATTTATTATTAATTTCATGGTACAGCTGAGGAAACACTGAGTGCATCGTGTGAAAGAAACAAGAAGGTAAATGTTGGACATTTCTGTGTTTTTTTACCCATTTGAAGGGACATGGTTGATTTACATGCCAGGCTCCATTTGTCTGATATTGTCAAAGCAAAGTTGTTGCCTAGAGGTGAATAACGTGACCCAGTCACAGTGTCCAATCACAATTTAAACATGTTCTTCTTTTGCCCCATTTGGTTTTTATGCTTTAAAATGATGTTTACATCAGACTATACTGCTTCACTATATACATAATAACTGCACAAATTTGCTTCTGCGTTATGCGTAAAGTTTTTTACTCTCATTTGTATATATTAGAAGCTACAGTTCACGCTCAAGCAATTATGCTCATTCGTCCTATTCTCCAAGCTCTCCTGTCGTGTATTAATTGCTTGCTGTCTCTGGTGCCTGAGGTTCTGGGGGAGATGGATGGGAATGGCTGGAGCAGTGACGAATGAGGCTGGGCACATTCAATGGACTTGGACTTCCTGGACTGTCCTGGCTGCATCCTGATCAGGCTGAGGATGTTAGTACAACACTCAGATGCGGCAAGGATTCGCATCTGTTTATCCACTTAATGAGCTGTTCCTGTCCAGATTAAAAATGGGGCCTTTCTCTTGAGTAGAATTTTAGGGAGATACGCGAGGCACCGGCCCAATGATGGATTGAATGATTCCACATTTTCGGTGGTCGCTTTCCCAACAGATGGTGATTTGCCAGTAAACTTTGTGTGCAGTCATGAAGGCCCAGAGCACTGGGAATAAACCAAAGCTGTCAAGCTGGAAGAACTTCCTGAAGGTTGCTTAAGATCAAGTGACGAGTCTCACAAGGGAGGAGAATCAAAGCCCGCTTCAACAAAGCCCGCTTCAGTTAGCAAAAACTTCGACTGAAAAGAAAAAAAAAACGAAGCAGCATCTCATCTTCTAGCGCCGAGGACAACTAACCTCTATGTCTCTTTCATCGGCAAATTTAACCTGCACAACAATTAACATGCCACTCTACCTATGATGACGTGGTTCTTGGGCAGCTTTGATGTGGTGCTGAGTGGAGGCCCCTCCTCCCCCACCCATGCTTTCCATCGCATGGAGAGGGAGTTGAGTGTGTTTACATAACACACAGCAGTGGGAGCCAGAGAGAGGCGTCGTGCCAGTGCTGCCAGGAGAGGCCTGATAGATCTGCCTGTCTGATCTCTGCTTAGCCACGGGCACTACAAGGCAGCAGAAGTGCCCCGCGAATATATTACCCACTCTGGGAATGTTAAAGAGGGGGGGAGAGAGAGAGAGCAGGACAGAGAGGGTAAGAGAGAAGGAGAGGGCCGGGAGGGGAGAGAGACGCTGGAGGGGAGAGGGTGGAGCAGAGAGGGTGGAGCGGAGAGGGTGAGGCGGGCACCATTCCCACTGAGCACTCCAGCCAGCTCGATTGCCCCCACCCTTTTGGGTGACATCCGGGTCTCTCCACCCTCCTGCCCTGGGACATTCTGTGCTCTTGAACAGGGCACTGCCTCCACTCAAGGTCAAACACACTTAAGTGTCTCTGTCTTCATTATGTAACCCCAGTAAATATTCTCTTTGTGCCTTCTGCCTGATGTGAATACTGAGATCTACCCACTCATTTGGAGAGACGGGCCAGATTCTTGCCTCGGGTAGCTGATTGTAGTTTGGTGTTGAATGTGATTTTTGGGCACAATTTTCTCATCTTACAGAGCTGAGTGGCATTTAGTGCTAAATCTAATTGGAATGATTAAAATGTTCTTTATGAGGGTTTTGATTAGTGGTGAAAGTGGCTGCATGTGCAATCAGCTTCTGCCAGTGTGATTAATCGTACCTTTTTTTAGATGCTGTAGTTGCCAGTTTTTGTTAAGGAAAAGGCAAAGCTTATGTACACTCATATGTGTTTCAAGAAAATCTTGAAATGCTTTAGTGGAATTAGTTTTATGACTGAAAGTTTTATTTCCTGGAGCTTTGAAGCAGTAAACAATGTGTTGATCCTGAAGAGCAGATGCAGCTACGTGCTTTAGCTTTGAGCGACTGGGCAACCAGCACAAATCATCGTTCCCAGTTTTGTAGTCCACCTCCCCTATGAATAAAATGCGTATTTGTGCTCCCGTTTAAGTCTGTTGCCTGTGGTAACGCAAAAAACAGAAGTAACTGACTCTCATCTGTTGCCTTATGTTGAGATGAAACCACTTGAAGTGCATGAAAAATGGAAGACTGTCATGGAGAGAGAGAGCGAATGAGAAGGAAAGAGGGGGTATTATTAGTAAGTGTCGTAGTAGGATGAAAATAAGTGGTTGTGAGAGTAATACTAATCTTCAAGCTCAGTATGTAGCTGGCCACAGCTCAAAGTTCAGTGCCAGCGCAGTGCATGGGATGTAGGAGTCAATCGATGTGACAAACTGCAAGCCATCTGTTAAAGCGACTCTTTTCCCTCTCCATGACCACCTGCTGGGGGTCATTGATCTCTTGGTAGTCTCTGGAAAGATATCATTAGCACCATGTGCTGAAGTCCTGTCCAGAGCACTAACATTTGATCCTTAGCCGCGTGGGGGAGTGTACGAGGGCGTCGGCTTCTGGGGCGTCTCTGCCAGTGCTCAGCACCTGCAGTGGTTGGTTTTAAATCTCCCTGAACGCACTTGTTTTAATGTCTTTTCCGTCACTCAGATGTTGTTGCTCTTTTAAAATCTGCCACATGCTCTATTCGGCTCCGTCCGCTTCACTGAGTGACATTTCAAACGAATCCTTTAGAAAATGCTGAGATTGAGACCTCACTGCGATGTGTTTAAATAGATTCCTTTTTTTTTTTTTGAGTCTTTGGAATCATCCGTATATGCCTTGCGTAATTCAGAGCATGGTTTTCGGTTGGGCTGAGCCTTCCTGATTTCTCCCAGCGTCTTCCTCACGCTCTGGGGTTGTGCTTCTTCCACCAGCGGCCAGGTACAGGCAGCAGTGTTGCCAGGCAGAAGTGTTGCCAGGCAGCAGTGTTGGCAGGCAGCAGCGTGGCAGCCGGGTGAGCTTCTAACTGCCGGCTCTCATACTCAACTCGACATGACAGTGGAGCTTTTACCAGTGATATTAATAGGCCAGGCCAGTGTGGCCTCGCTCTCCTTCTCTGTCACTGCTAGCTCATTAGCAGTCAATCAGAGATCTCAGGCATGAAAGATCCATTCCCCCTGGTAAGTGAAAAAGTATGTCTGTGGTTCCTTTACCTGCCCATCCTTTGTAATCGGTGTCCTCTGTAATTACGATGTTGGCTGTAAGTGAAAGGCAGCATTCCATCTGAGCTCAGGCTACGTGCATGTGCTTCAGGGAGTTGATGGAATGAGACGGTGATGTACCAAGATCATTTCTGGAACGTCTCCGGTTGTTCTGTAGCATGAAGTTATTTTTGGGTTGCAGTGTCTCAGTGGTGCAGGTCTCTGAACAGGGACCGGGGCCCAGGCAAGCTGGACTGTGGCTCATTCAATCCCAGGTTTTAGTCTTCAGGGATGTTGACCACACGCTGGAGGGCTTTCGCCATCCTGTTATTGCTGCTACCAAGACCTCAATCAAGCTCTTCTTCATCTCGCTCCAGGGGGACGTGTTGAGAAGGTTGAATGTTAAGAGCTGTTAATTTGATTTTTTCAGGCACTTTATTTAAAGGACTGTTTGATTTGTTAATAAGCCTGACCACAAAGCTCCAATCAAGTTTAATTTTCTCATCTACATTCATAAAAGAAAACATGTATCACATTTCAGACACCAGCATCAGATTAGGGACTGGGGTCCCTTTTGGCATTTGTGTTTTAAATAGCTATCAAAATTTAAAAGCTATTTATTCTTTATTTAATTCTAAAGACACTGATATGTTTCAGTATTCCTACATAACTGCAGTAAGTCTATGTCATAGGGATTTACACACTTGCTTACTCACAGGTGTGAGTTTACAGTGTTTGAACCCACTTCAGTTCTAATGGCGTTTAAGGCGGTCCATCAGGAGGGGCAGGATCACCACCCCACCCACCCCACCCACCCCCACCCTCTTTGGTTCTAATTAACTAATGCCACAGGAACGAAGGAAGGAAAGAGGGCTGTGGAAAACAGCAGAGCCAGCAATGCTAATTAATGAACTTCAAAAGGAAATATTAAATATGCATAAGGCTAGAAGCAACAGTTTGGAGTCAGTGAATAATTTAGTCTGAATGCTTAGCCTGCTGCCCGACATTTTATTTTGTAGATAAAATAGGAACAAAAATGTGAAAAACTTTTTCTGTTTTTCCGTCCAGTGAGATCCATCAGCGTTACACTCAGGGTGAAGCCCGACCTGCTCTGAAGAGTGCTGCACTATTTAAGCTTTCTCCAGAGGCGTGCTGGATGCCTGCTAATATGAAATCATAAATATTTGTCCAGCGTTTTTTACTGAAGTGCTCCTGCTACTTGCTAACCTTGATTGAAGTGAATATGAAAGTTTGTGGCTCACCTTTTGTAGTGCACTCACCTCTTTGACTGCAATTCCCCAGCTCTCATAGAGGAAACATCAAAAATTCATATCAGTATAAGTGCTCTTTCATTTCAAGCTGATGCCCCAAGACATCTTTTATTATGACCCATCCTGTCATTTCTTGTGCACAGATTTTTGTCAGAAAAATACCATTTTGTCATAGTCTCCAGTTCTGGGAGACTGAAGAATCAATTTACCATCTAAACACATTCTTCAGCCTTGGCACTTTGGATCAATAATTTTCTTTTCATTTTAATTGCTACATTAAGAACAGATGTTGGATACGGTAGATATTTCTCTGTTTCTTTATTTGCTCTTATATAGTACAGGTAACTAGTCTGATTTGGTCCATCAAGCTCCACAGTGAAATTGCTGGCAGATCTTGACATTGTTACAGAACTCGTAACCCTTAATAAATGGTAGCAGGTTCGACCAGTGTTCAGTAGAAGATCAGTGTTCAGTAGAAGATCAGTGTTCAGTAGAAAGCCTGATCAAGCAAATGGAACATCTGGTAGGGAATTTCGCTCAACTGATAGAAGTGCAGTAGTTGAAATATTAAAAGGCTGTAATTTGAAGATGACGAGATATATTGATGCTGTTAATGTGTGTTCATGCCTTCCATATTTTGGTCATTTCTATAATTTATTGCTTCTAGGACTACACAGTATATTGTTTGTTAATCATTATTATAATATTGGCCTTATGGATATCACAGAGTCACAATATGTACATGAATTCTCAAATAAATCCACACTAGGGCCTCTATCCCAAATATAGAGTAAACCTAGGCTTGGACTAAATCCCAATGATGAATGGAATGGCTGAAATTATTTACTGTAGGTTAGACTAGGTTTGCAACTGGGAAACACTCCCTAAACTTTGTGTTGTGTTCCGTGAGAAAACTGTTGTTTATGCTGGTGTAGTTGAGTGTCCTGTGGTGGTTTTGATAAATCAAGGAATGTACATATTTGTAAAATGATTTTGGTTAAAATATAGGCCAGTTTCTAACCTGAATGGATTTTAAAATATGCTTAAATACATTGGCAGCCATAGCAACAACCTAGTATTAGTAATATATTTGTAATACGATGTAATACTAGTATTAGTAATATATTTGTAATATGATGTAATACTAGTATTAGTAATATATTTATAATATGATGT
>JAOYMR010000012.1:5835373-5849357 GCA_025802075.1 Tenebrosternarchus preto | reverse complement strand
CCACACTTTCCCCCATCCACCCCACTCTCTCCTTCCTCCACCCACATTCTCATCAAGGGCCACACAACCTGCAGACCACACAATCTCCAGACAGAATTGTGAAAGCCAGCTCTTCCTCATTCTTCACTGTGTGGCTGCGTCATACACTGTGTTGCGCACATCCCAGCCCATGCTCCCCATAGCTCCAAATCATCTCTTATTGTCCTGCTTCCAAAAAAGATAAAAATAGCCAGACTGCTGTGGCCCCCACACCAGAGCCAGTAAAGATGCCTGAACACCTGGCCCTGCCTGGTAACTCTGTATCCCATCTCCTTTACAAACAGCACAGATACTGCAGACCTGAGCTACCAGGGAAAAAACAGGCTGCAGAATGTGGCAGAATCAAGTTTGTGGATTTTGAACCAATAAGCAAACTCTGAAACTTGCCAACTCTGGAGATAAATTTTCTATTTTTTGACAAGAAGGAAACGATATGTACTCTTACCTGTCAGAATGCCTAACTACCAGCAGAAGTGTGTACAGGTCTTGTCTCTACTCCCAGAACCCATTGCAACTCCTTGATCAAAACACAGAGAGCAACGAGAAAGGAAAGTGGGCGAGTTCATCACCTGCCGCGCTAAAAGTCCACCTGACTTGATTCATCTAAACGATGTGGAAATTGTAATTGATTTCTACAAGCACCTTCCAACATCATCAGCCTGGAAATCAATCATACAACCATCAGTGTGTTCATGTCATAGTTGGGAGCCACCATCTTGAACACACTCAGCCAGCACACAGATCACTTCACCTTCACAAAGGAACAGATGTGCTCTTAGGAAAAAAACAAAACCTAATCACACAGCTCATCCAACTACTGTGGCTTTGCAGAACATCAACATGAATTGAGCAGTATCTTTCCCGCTGTGCATAATCTGTTTGATCTGTTTGATGACATTTTGTCCAGATAGTCGATACCACTACATATTAGTGATTCTGAATTTGAAAAATGCAAGCTGACTTACATGTTTTGTGCAGCTGGAAAATTAGGATATTTCGTATTTTTTATTGTGTCAGAAAATTATAGAGATATGAGTTTTGGTGATTAGCGCCTACCTCTAACTCAGTGTTATTTGTCACTTAATAAGAGCTGATAGACATTTTATCTATATTCTATGCTATACCCGCATTGCTGGTGTAAATGTGCACAAAGCTCCAATCAGCCTTGAACCTCCCCCTCTTTTCAGCCTCCGACTCGAAGCTCTCTGACAGTTCTGCTCGACTGTCGCTGGTTTTGGCTTCCCCTTTGCCAGGCTGCATAATTATCATCCACATAGAGAAATGTGGACTGGGCCTGTTTGCTTCAGATCATTCTGTTGTCTTGCCAGTCATTTCTTGCCTATCTCCTTTTGTGTTTAAAATGCACCAAATCACAGCTGTACAATGCTAGAGGACAAAAAACTAAATTGCTGAGCTTCAACGTAAATTATATGGCACTCTGTAACAGGTTTATTGTTGTGTTGATGTAGTCTTGATTATATCATCTCGAATCTTCTCAGACCTTAACCCACGCTGATCTGATGTGCACTGTCTGTGTGCCCAACGGCAGGTTCTGGCATGGAGAATACACCGTGGCGGTCAGCATCAACGACTACCTGGACGTCTACTGCCCGTACTACGAGAGCCCACAGCCCCACGGACGCATGGAACGCTACATCCTCTTCATGGTGAATCACGACGGCTACGTGGCCTGCGAGCACCGGATGAGGGGCTTCAAGCGCTGGGAGTGCAACCGGCCACAGAGCCCCGAGGGGGCGCTCCGCTTCTCCGAGAAGTTCCAGCTCTTCACACCCTTCTCGCTGGGCTTCGAGTTCCGCCCCGGGCACGAGTACTACTACATCTGTAAGACCTCTAATATGGTCAAGGAGCCAACATTATTTCTGTCAGTTTACATGTGAGGAGTTGTATTTGGTAATCATACTCATACAGCTGTTTATGCATGTATTTTAAATGCTGGTTTTGTAGGGCACTACTCCTTCTGCGGAAAAGGCAGATGGAGTCAAAGAAAAAGAGCAAATTCTTACAGAAGTACTTTTTATGTAGTGTGACACCATAGGCCAGCAAATACCACAGTAACTCCACCAACAGTCTGAACACAAGCACATTGTAAACAGACAATGACATCTTCGGTCCAATTCACATTTGGCATTAACATCCATCCAGGGTGATCCAATCACAAGTGGACAGGCAACATCCGTAGCTCCTCCCATACTTTTTGAACTCTTCTCCAGTGTTCACTTGTGATTGGATTTCGTACCTCACTTGTGCTGCGCACATTTATTACATCACACTGCATTTGTTTTCAGACAGAAATATCTCACAGATCCTTGGTCATGTAGAGTCTCCTTGGCCCAAATGGAGAAAAGGCATGTAGTTTTGTTCAAACCATAGAACTGAGCCTTTAGAAGTGAGCAGTAGAGCAGCTCTCAGCTTCCCAACAATCTACCTGTTTTTTGGAACTGTCCAGGACACATCAGTTCACTTCTGCATTCATGCTTCTGCATCCACATGTTGTTTGAATCATCAGATCACGGTGCTTCGCTGAAACACACTGAACTCTATTCACACATGTACTTAGCGCTGTCCAATTCTGATGAACCAGGATGGAAGTTAATGCCATGTGAGAAAACTTAACAAATAAGTAAAAGAATGAGAAAGAGAGAGAGAGGGAGAGAGTGAAAAAAAACGAGTAAAAGCAGAAAGGTACAAGACACAGTGTGAGGACATTCTTATGATGAAATCAATACCATAACTCATATAGAGAAATCAATAATGTAGATGACATCAGAATGCAGGGATAAAGTGCTTGGAGACTGTGGATGAAGGAGATACTGGAGGGAGGAGTCTGAGGGGTCACCAGACTGTAAGATGAATCTTTTACAGATCCTCAGTGGTGGAGCAACGCTGCCCCTCTGTATTCTCAGGGCAAGAAGTGATCCAGATCTGCTTGATCTTAAATTTCATGTAGGCTGGTAAGGAAGTAGCATATCCAGGAGGTATTTTAGAACATGGCCCTTCAGAAATTTATATGTTAGGAGCTGTATTTTGTAGTCAGGTTGATACTGAACTGGTATATCATGATTTCCATTTTCCTGACTAAAGTAGAAAAAAAGTAATTTGACCTTCAGTGTTAAGGCTATAAATAAAAAATGGGTAGAAACTTTACAGATATACAAGTATCTCACAACCACTTCATTTGAAGCATTTCTTTGTTAAACACCGTGCGTGTACATTTACAATTGTGAAAGCAATTTGCCATCAACCAACTCTTTGTAAACTGTCAGTTTTTGACAACAGAAACACTGTTTTTGGACAGTTTTTGGATGACAAAGTACTATCAACCCAACAGCCACTGAAAACTCCAGCAGTATTTCGGCACATACACTCATACCAGCGCGACACCAATTACCATGGCACAGCAAGGACAAGGTCTCTGTTTTCGTAGAATAGGCTGTCAGTATAGTCTGAATAGTGTCCAGTCAGCTGAGAACCTGTAGTCAGAAAATGACCAGTAATAACTGGGTGTCTGACAAACTGCACATGTGAACTGGGCTTCGGTCACCTGTAAGTGCACGTAGAAAAGTGGGTGTTTTGAATGAAGTGGCTGGTGAGTGTAATTGCACCACATGTGTACTATGATCATGTAAGTCTTGAATTTGAATTCATTTTCCAGCTGGCAGAAATTCAAGAGAGAACAGTAGTGACTTGAGCCATGAAGCTCATGGGACCTGCACAATAACAACCACGAACCACCCTGACAGACATGTGTCAAGATGAACGTTCTGTCAGGCTCTGTAAATAAAATGAAATCTGGCAGGCTGTGTAAATAAAACTCGGAGCAGCAGTTCCCGGCGCTCTCCCCAGGGATCCCACACACCACACATTTTCATGTTCTCAGTGCTCTAACACACCTGCCTCGGTGCATGAAATGGGCTGCCAATTACTCTGTGGTTTGAATCGGGTCCACTGGAGCATGGACCTCTTCAGACCCATGGTCTAAAAACAAAACTCCGAACTTCACACATAATGAATGGAGACCACACCTTGCATTATGAGTAGCTGGTCAGGTCATTCTGATTATTAGTGTTCACTTGCTTTTAGCCATGTTAGTATTTTGGGTTAAGTTTCCTTTTAAACCTGGTCCAGTACAACTATTAGATATGATTCAGCTTTTGCCATTGCACAGAACAAGTACTAAGCAACAAAACACAGTGCCCTGCATATTCCAGGGCTTTTGGAAGCTGGGGTCTGAGCACAGGCTCAGCTGACAGAGTTAAGGGCCTAACAGCAGCATGGATGTGTTGGGAGTCAAACACACAACCTTCCAATTACCAGCCCAAAGCCCAACCCACTATTTCAGGTGATTTCAGGTGTTTCATTCTACTGTCTGTTAATCAGTAGTTGTCTCTCTGAAGATACAATTTGGTGTTATCAGCTCCTCCGTGAATGTACAAAACAAGGAGACATACAACTGAATTATTTAACTTTGAGTTTCTCACGAAACCATTAAAAGAAGATGACATGGCAGGTCCATAAGGTACCTCAGACAACATGCCAAGCAAACCCATACTTTACATATTAATTAAGATTCATGGCATGGATGCCTCAAAAGGACTCGGAGCCACCTGTGATTTCTGGGTACGGTATGGTGAACAGCAGCTCTGAAGGGCCATTCGCTGTATCCACAACCTTACATTTTCAAAGCCACCAGACAAGCATTTCCTCCTACACACATGGACGTACATCCTACATGGTGCTGGGTTTCAACTTGAGTGACAGCTCTGACTCAAAATGGCAGAGTAGAGTTCTGGGGGGGGGGGGGGGGGTGTTAGATGACGTGTCCTTCTCTACCATCAGATTGGCAGGGTGTTGTGCTGCTCATCATCCAAGTCTCGCAGATCCTTCCAAGAGCGAGAGACAAAGACAACGACACAAAGAGCGGACAAAAAAGTTCAAAGATAGTTCAAAGACAGCCTTCAGCAGCCGCCTGCACTCTGTTCCCCGCAAACTGTTTTTTAATGCCTGCGCGTCCAGCTCCTAGCCAGGCCTGACATTGTGAAGGCTTTTGTTTCAGGCCAAGGGAGGAGTTGGGAAGAGCCCCCCCATCTCCCCTCCCCACAGTCACCTCCATTCATCAGCAATGCAAGTCCTGCAGAGGATTGTTTGGACACCAGCCGCACTGTGGCAGCCACAGTCCCCGGGGGATCAGTGTTGGGGAGGGCAGAAGGAGGGCAGAAGGGTAGCGATGGATTGGAGGGGTTATCAGGGTGGAAGATGGGGCCGCCTTTCGATTGTGTGCTGATAAAAGAGCACGTCCATCAGTCGTGGTTCGACTTAACCCCCATCTCCACGTTTCTCTGCCAGTATTGATTGGCCGTGATGACATCTTGACAGGCGTCTTCCACGCAGCTGCCATCGGTCGAGGTTGGATGATCTTCAATGAACCTAGAATCCGGCGTGGTGAACACACTGAAGGAATGCACAATGACCCGGGGGTGGGGGTGGGATGTCATTGTTTTTATTTTGATTTTGGGGAGGCGGGCGGGCGGGCATGAAGAGGAATGGTTTTGGCAGGGGACCCCAGTCTGAGGATGAGAAACTCAAGGATGCACTGGCTGTGATTTTCACTGCCACAGTCTGACAGCAGGAACATAAATATATGCATTCCTGTTGTGATAGGATGTGTGTTGGCTTTGCCAAATCCGTCCATTCACCTCAGTCTCTCACAGCACCTGCCTGGCAACACTCAACACTGCGTAGCAGGAAAGTCACGGAGACAATTGTTCTGTCTGTTGGGAGGGGGCATACGAGCACTGTTGATACTCGACTAGACTGATGGCACATAATGGGCAAGAGCTGGTCGACTCAGTAGGGCCGATCTGCTCCATGCTCTCAGGTCAGCGGCTGCTCTGGGGAGTAATTTGCTATGGGAACACCATGTGTGACAGGCCATTGTAAATGACGGCACCAGAGTCAGAGAAGGTCAGAGCAATTTCCTCCTGAAGGAGCAAATATCTGACTTTCTTCTTGATCTGGACGTCAAGAGGTCAAACAGACTTTCGGTCTTAAGAAACTCTGAGCACCCACTCCAGAGTCAGGATATAGACTCATTAAAAGTCATTACTTCTAACTTTTCTAGTTCCAACTTTTCCAACTGGATTCAACAGTAGGTTAAATGCTTATTTCATGAGTGGAATTGATGTTTTTCCCCTCTCTCACCCTCTCTTCCCCTCAGCTTCTCCACATCCCAACCATGCTGGAAAACCTTGTTTGAAGCTGAAGGTTTATGTGAAGCCAACAAGTAAGTAACGGCTTCAGCAGAAACTGCTGCAGCTCTTTGCCTTCACTGACAAACCCACCATGAAAAAACATTTAAATAATCCAAACCATTTTGACCTGCTATACAACAGGCTTGCATACACATAGCACTCATAATAACGTATATATTTGTGCATATCTATCATATGTTGTGTTTATTTGTATGTACATGGGAAATATTTGGCAAAGATCTATGCACACAACCCTCGCACCTCAAATATACTCAGAGATCATGAAACACACAAAGAGTCGAGGAGTCATTTCTCCTTAAGGATTTATTTTTGCTGAAAATTCTTTGTTAACTTGTGACCACTGTGGGGAGTTCAGTTTTTAAACGCCCCCACACTACCACCTCTGCTTCCCAGGACTCTGTTCTGTAGGGTGACTGCCTTTAGCCTCTAATGATGTGTCTGCCAGTACTTGGTCAATGAAATGGAACACTCCCCCTCACACACACATACACCCACCCACACACACACAAAGAGAAAAATCCCTCATGATGGCCTTTAAAACGCTTCAGCACACATCTCCCAGAACCTTGGGATCTACAGCAATACTGCGCGTGCTACTCGAGCAAGCCGTGTGCAAGATTCTCCGCCTCGGTAATTAAACTCTAATTAGGTCAGCGTTCTGCCCCCCCACTGCTGTGAGGAAAAGGTGCCTTTTTCGCAGCGCTTCCCTTCCTCGCGCTGTCTCTTTCTGCTCCTGTGTTTCAGATGGCTCAGGCTACGAGTCTCCAGAGCCTTTCCTGACAGACTGGAGCCCCGACGACCCTGGAACCGCTGGCCTGATGCTTCTGCTGGGGTGCACGTTGGCTTTGCTCGTGCCCCGCCTGTAGGAGGCGCAACAGCGGTCCACGCCCCCGGCCTGGCCGCTCCCCCTGCCTCTGCCCTCCACTCAACCCCTCAGGGAAACCCTCTCAGCCAGCCTCATGACCTGCAGGCTAACGCAAAGCAGAGCCATGGAAATAGACAGGGGTGAAACAGGACAGAGCGCTCAGCTGGTGAGGACCCGGACCGAGGACAGACACGCCTGTTCTCCTCTCGAGCTTTTCCACCGGAAAAGTGACCTACTGGTTAACCGACTGGTTGAGGAATGTGACTTTGGCATTTTGGTCTGCATTTAACAAATTCAAAACATATTTCCATGTGTCAGTTTATTGTCCAGGATCCAACAACGTGGGGAAGTTCGCCAAAAAACTTGTTGTGACTCGGGGTGTTAGAAAGGCTATCTTTTGATGTCATTCCATACTCAGACCCTGTTCACTCTGACACAGAGCTTAGTCTCCCTATGACAAATGACGCCAAAGGACATATTTTTACATTTTTCTCTGCGTTAGCAATTGATGGAATGGAAGAGACCTTGTTTTTATGAACCAGCACCTATTAAAAAAATAGCTGTAGACTATTCACGTGCATGTGAAACACTGTGAAGGGGAAAAACACTGATCTTCTTACAATATCAATTATATATTTTTATCGGTGGAAAAAATGAACTAATCCTCTCAGACTTTCCAGCCATGCTACCGACTCCCTGCTGATAAGAGAATTTTACTGGATGCAGTAGAATGTCATCGCTCACTGCAGTCGCCCAAAAGCCATGCTGGCACTCGTCGCAACTACCAAGGGAGCAGGAACCGGAAAGTTCTGCCATCAGCACGGTCAGTACAGTACAGGCCCTACCGCAACGCAGCCTCACACAGCCTCACACAGCCTCACACAGCCCCACACAGCCCCACACAGCCCGACCTTCTCCCACGATTCCCTGCGCTCCACAAGCAGCCCAGGACGAGTGAAACGCTGACCAAAAATGATTGTGTTTGAGGAAGAGTCCAGGGACATGTCTCCATTTAATGTGAAAATCGCTGAAGTAATGAGACTGCGCCAGAATCACCGGGGGAAATTGGAGAGGGATTTTTTTGTATTCTATTTCATGTTATTTTTGTAGCATTTAAAAGCAGCATCAATTATTCATGTGATATGGGGAATGGTTTTAGTGTCTTGACTGACGATCCAGTGGTGAGTCAGCAGGCAGTGAAAGTGGCTTCTCCCGCACATTGTTCTGTCGTTGTGCTCCTGTCCAGCGATTCAGTATGTAAAAAGGCATAGTGTCCACGTTCATCAGAGTGGTGTCCTCTTTCTCATGTGACATTTTGTACAGCCAACTTGTTTTGTCAAACTGCGGTAAAGTACTGAAATGGCGAGAATGAAAATAAAGCGTTTTGTCTATAAGATGCAAGGACTCCTGTATGCTGCTGAATTCTGTAAATGGTGAACTCAAGCATTAATTAACTTCATTGAGCTGTCAACTGAGAACAGGTAATGGGGATAACCATGGTTTAAAATGAGGCTAAGCTAATCATGCTTAAACAAGACCGGGTCCAGGCTATATCAAATAGATTTGCTGTTAACTATTATGTTGTTCTGCATATAAAAGCTACACTTTTTTCTTAACACTGAGCTGTACTGTAAAAGGTTGTGTTTTGTTTGTTGTTTTCTCTGCATCATGTAGAGCTTTAATCTCTCTTATTATGTTGTATGTTCTTCATTTTAACCTTTTTTTTCCTTCCTTGGATTAAACATATTCATGACAGAAAAATCTTAGAATGCCAAACTGCTAAACCATAACCTGAAGTGTAAAGTTACGAAACACACTCTTACTTCTAGTACCGAGTGCTTATAACTTGGGGGGGGGTTTACAATAAGTTATTATTCAAATATTTGCACTTTTCAGATGTAAGCTGCATAGCATGACTCAGCACTCGGGCAGGGTTTTGATGTAGGTGAAGTGTGCTTGAAGTCACACTTATGGTCAACATGTGCGCTCAGCTGTTAGATGAGGGGTCGTGGTCTGGTTGGCCCCAGAGAACGTGAAGGTCCTGTCTGAATATTTTATGCAGTGTAGACTGTAATAAAAAATAGATGGGCAAGGCTGTGTCTCCTCAAAAAGTCACACTCTAGATACTGTGTATCCAAGTGGTCAGTGTGGAGTCACATGCAGCTGGGGTAGCACAGCTCAAGGAACATGTCTTCTCCTGTGATTTAAGGTGGGAATGAGGGGTAACAGCCTCACAGCTTTGTGCTGAGGATAGTGCCTGTCCGTAAAGCACGTTAAACATGTATTGCTGCTGTGTGTGTGTGCTACTACTGTTCTTGTTTAAGGGGGGGACCTTGACACAACCGTTTCTATTTCAGGTTTACAATATATTCGAGCTATTCTTATATGCACCCAAAAGCATTGGTTGTGATATGGTGTGTGCGTGCGTGAGGGGGGGAAGAGAGAGAGGGAGAGACGGGGAGAGAGGTTAAGCTGCCTGTGCGATGTAAAGGACATTTACTGCCCCCTTGTGACTGCAACCCGAAAAAAACTACGGTTCCTTATAATGCACTAAGTAAACTATTCTAAATGCCGCTATCGATCCTAAATTAAATAGACAGCCATAGCGTAGAAATGAGCGCAGATATGATTGGTCGTTTATTCTTTCTGGTTGTCTTTGGCACTGACTAATAGTTCGTCCTAACCTTCTCTTTAATAGCACAAATTTTATTTAATTTTCCACATTTTTGTAGTTTGTTTCTCACCACATAAGTCATCTGTACCTAGCAAAGTGTGCAGACCAATGGTTCACACTCGAATGGTGATATCGAGCGCCTCGATAAGCGATCATTTGTTAAATGCCTTCTTAAAAAAACAACAAAAAAACAATTCAGAGAGTCAGCTACTGAAACGATTTTGGCCGAAATTGAGGTCGATATTTTTGCTAAACAAGGAAATTCAACAGGGTGAAAAATGATATAGAACTGATATGCTGACACTAAATAAGTAAGTAATGTCTTATTCTTAGTAAGTAATGTCTTAGATTTAAGATTGGCCAGCGGCTCAGATTATTCTAGAGGTATGTAGAGAATTAAATTTGTGTTGAACATTTACATAACGTCAAACAGAATCACATTTGTGAGATCATTTAGTGGTGTCATGTTTATCAACCATAATCCTTCTAAACTGGAAGTTCTGGCAGTGTTTGAGAAAAGTTTGAAAGACATTCAAGACAATGTCAAGATTATTTTTAAGACCCCAGAATGTCACTAGTGTTGGTGAATGCTGTGAGCCTCACATCACCAACACTCACTGTAGTTTCTATATGCCACGGAGGGAAAAACATAATGAACACCACGTGTCTCCTACCCGTTTCACATCTTCACAACGGATGCCACAAACCTATCCGAAAACAACGGACAAAGAACGCTTGATGCAGGTAGTAAATGTCAATAACATTTCACGTGGCGTATCGGTATACATTTTTCTGAGCCAATCAGAGGAAGAAGCGTTTTTTGGTCGACTCTTTTTCGTGTAATCTGAAATGATGAGAAAATTAAACGTTTGTTTTTGGTTGAATATTTTTTCACTATATAATTTGGGGTTTTGAACTGGAGTGGCAACTTGGGTGGCAAGACTTTTTCTAAGGTAGAAGCCGCCACCCTGTGCCACTGATGTGGTTACGACACTGACAAGCAGGACACCATGGCTATTTTTTCAAACAAAAACAAGAAGATTATTGAGAGGGAAAGTTTCTGGTTTTGTGCTAAAGTTTTTAGAGCACCCAGTAAAGAAGCACTTTAAACCACACAGAAACCAAACAAGTTGTGTAGCGTAGGCACGTTTATATGAGGCATTGTCTAAAATATCATTATTTACGTAATAATGAACTTGCTAATATCAGTGCACTTGAGTAAATTAGATGTCGCGGAAATCATTACATTATCCGGCCACAACAGCAATGTCGGATAGTGAAGATGATCAAAGTGAAAATGTTTTCCTTCATTTGATTGCACGTGTTGTCAGAAAACCGCTTTATCGGTTTCCGGAGCAGTGGCCTTCTGAAACATATGAACCGCGAATCTATAAAACGCTCGCGACTATCCTGCGTAATGCTACAGCAGAGGAATTTGATTCCTTTATATTGGACTTCATTAATTTTACAAAGGCTGTTCGTGTGCGACTGGACATGCGACTCTACACTGAATTTATCAGTGTGTGTGCCAACATCGTTCTCTACTGGGTCTTTGCGCGCGGAAGACGCGCAGATATTGTGAGGACGTTGATGGAAAGGACATTGGTGTATCTGCAGGACCAAACGAATAATTTGGCCATTGTCTGGAGGTAGTAAAGCAAAACAAGTAATAGATCCTAAATACAACCACTAAATGAAGGGCTTGCTTACTGTTCGTGTCAGGCACGGCTCTTATAAATATGCAGTCCAAAACCTTTACAGCGCAAAGTAGCGGCACTCTGCATCGTCTGATTAACCTGTTCTCTTTCGCTGTAGGTCGTTCACTCCAATATACAGTCCTAGCCCTCTAAGTGGCGTCACTCCTCTCATGTTTGTAGCGCAGAATCGTCAGTACGACATACTGAAAGTTCTGTTGCAGTACGGCATGCTGGAGCAAGAGAGGCGGCCGTCCTACGTCGTCGTCTCAATCCTCTTCCACCCGTCGAGCTTCGAGGAGACCGTAAAAGCGCAGAGCCACGACAGTATCATCAGTCACGCGCAGGAATGCATGGCGCTGTGTTTCAGAGTGCTCACACACATCTCCATCACTGATATAGAGGTTAGGGTCAGTGTGTTCATAAAAACCAAATATCTTGGAAATATTTTTTCTTTAATATACCTTGGAGCAGAGAGAACTCAAACATATGGAGTGCATCAATACCAGTTGGACTGAGATGTTATATAAGCTGTAACTTGAAGTTCACAATTACAGCTAATGATCAAAAAGCCAAAGTGAAATGACAAAACTAGAAGTCTAAATGTGTGTTCTAACACAGCCTTGTTTGTTTGGTATTGTGGGACAATACTGTTTTAATTCTTTGTTCAGATGCAGATAGCCTTTGGCCACACTCCATTGTTGAAGGACTGGAGGGCCTGTATTCCAGCCAGTCGCTACCAGGAGCCCTGTGAACTCACCCACCTATGCAGAGTGGCTATGAGGGGAAGTCTATTGCTCTCAGGAGGGCTCCCAGATGCCATTAGGAGCTTACCACTACCTACATATCTACAGCACTATCTCAATTTGGAGTACTGAGGGGAGGGGGGGGGTTCTCTCTCTCTCTCTCTCTCTCTCTCAGCAACCTCTTAATGGAATGATTAAAACATCCCCTGGTGAGTAACAAAACTGGGTATTGGCAAGTTTGTGAGTAAGTCCATTTCTACCTCCCAGTTAGGTTTTTGTTCAAATTAGCTTTCAGGGTCATTGACAGTAAACGAGTGTGTTTTGAACAGTTGAAGCAGAAGGTGCCTGCTCCCTGCTTTGAAAGGAAAATGTCATCCTTAAGATCACCAGATGAACTAGATGAGACCAGGAATGCTTACTTCTTGCACTGAAGCACAGGAGATCAACACAGACTGGTTATTTCCATGCTTTAAGCTGACAGTTAATGGATGAGTCATATGTATCTGAGCAAGGAAATGAGCACAAGAATGCATGAGTGTGACCTCCATCAGGAGTTGGGCATGTCTGGGCATGTCTGATCTATAGATGTTGTGGCTTTGAGGTTTGGCCAGACGAAACTAAGTAAAAAATGTATAAAATATATTGCTGAACAAGTAATTATCTTCTTATGTTACAGACAATTGGGACAAATTTGAAAAATGATCTTTGAGTGGAATTCCTTTTATGGGCAGAATACAAAGATTTACAGTTAACTTTACAATTGAATTGAATTTTAAATGTACCCCACAGTGATACTGCAAGCAGTATGATTGTTCTGGAAACAACACATCACAAAAGCAATCTTGTCTACAGAAAATTCCACTCAAACTTCTAGCTATCAAAACTTGTTTTTTATTATTATTATTATTATTATTATTATTATTATTATTATTATTATTATTGTGACCTTTGTCAAATCCATAACAAACATTAAATATAGTAGTCAGGTAGTACCTATATGTGAATAATGTTAGGGATGCCTGAAGTGGCTGAAGAGTGAAACATGGTGACAGAACCATCAGTAAATCAGTACATTTCAAGAAGAGGCAAGGTTACAAGCCAAGGCTGAAAGGCACATGAAATGCCAATGATGAAGGTGAAAAATGAAGCATCTCTGGTCAAAGCTAAGACCATCTCATATGTGAGAATGACAATGGCTGAATCACATGTGGCTGCCAGAGGCTTTGGTTCACTTGTCGTTATTGATGACAACAGCAGAGTGAAGGCAAGCAGGAACAGAAAAGTTCTGCAGTAGAGTATCGTCAGGGAAGCTCATCTTATGATGACAGAGTCACTTGTACATTGTTTATAAATAACCATAAACTTTTAATTTACACATTTACTTATCACCTTAAAAATGAAGGGAGTTATGTATGGGCTGTGATTCTGTATCAGCCCAACATACACTCACTGGCTGCTTTATTAGGTCCACCTTGCTAGTACCAGGTTGGACCCCCTTTTGCCTTCAGAACTGCCTTAATCCTTCAACATGTTGTGCGTTCAGAGATGCTCTTCTTCATGCCTCAGTTGTAACGACTGGTTATTTGAGTTACTGTTGCATTTCTATCAGCTTGAACCAGTCTGGCCATTCTCCTCTGACCTCTGGCATCAACAAGGCATTTGCGCCCACAGAACTG
>JAOYMR010000012.1:5769942-5835273 GCA_025802075.1 Tenebrosternarchus preto | reverse complement strand
ATCAGTGTTGTCATAGACGGGGCAGTTTAAATCAGTGTGCTCATAGACGGAACAGTTTAAATCAGTGCGCTCATAGATGGGACAGTTTAAATCAGTGCGCTCATAGACGGGACAGTTTAAATCAGTGTTGTCATAGACAGGGCAGTTTAAATCAGTGTGCTCATAGATGGGACGGTTTAAATCAGTGTTGTCATAGACGGGGCAGTTTAAATCAGCGTGTTCATAGATGGGACAGTTTAAATCAGTGCGCTCATAGATGGGACAGTTTAAATCAGTGTTGTCATAGACGGGGCAGTTTAAATCAGTGTGCTCATAGACGGAACAGTTTAAATCAGTGCGCTCATAGACGGGACAGTTTAAATCAGTGCGCTCATAGATGGGGTAGTTTAAATCAGTGCACTCATAGACGGAACAGTTTAAATCAGTGCGCTCATAAATGGGGTAGTTTAAATCAGTGCGCTCATAGACGGGACAGTTTAAATCAGTGCGCTCATAGATGGGGTAGTTTAAATCAGTGCGCTCATAGATGGGGTAGTTTAAATCAGTGCGCTCATAGATGGGACAGCATATCAAATGCAGACCAATGGGCCATGACTGATTCCCTCCAGGGGAAGCAGTGGATGAGCTCCAGCAGTTTCACTGTCACTTAACTGCAGTTGCATTTGCCTGAGTGGCTCTGCCAGGCACTGGAGCTCTGGTGTTCTCCCACAGACTTTACAAAAATAGGACCTGACTGCATGTACACCCAACAAAACCCAGTCGAATGTCTACCTGAAATGGAAAAAAAACCCCACTTGACTACATAAGACATAATCCAAGACTAATTATAATATATACATTATATAACAATCTAATGAGCAATCTAACTGCATAATATACAAGACAACCGAAATATCTGTGATGTACACAGATTTTCAATAATTGGAGTGCATTTGCTTGTCCACTGACCTAGTTTTATGCATCTGTAACCAAGAAATAGATTAAACTGCTGTTTATGATAATTCTGCTTAAAGGTACTTTTTGGAACACCTTTTAGACGCCAAACACAAATTCTTCCATCAGTCCTTTTTCATTTTAGCTCCTGAAATGAGGAATGGGTGATTTGAGGAGACCATGGCCATAGGAAAGTAGTTACATCTGGTGAGGATTCACCTATGGTAACAAGTTATAGTTTGATTCTTTGGATTCCTTTAGTTAGATTACATGTTACTAAGATGTTTTGGAGCTTTACAGATGACATCTGATTCCATACAAGCTTTCATTATAAAACAGGAAGATGAAGTTGCAGATATTTATTGACATTTTGATTCAAACATCCATTATCCACACCATACATATTAACATTTCAGTCTTATTGCCCTGTGACTAACCTTAGACCTTATAAATGAACTATACATTTTAGAAAGGGAGGGGTTATTAATCAAAGGTCTGCCATTACATGTCATGTTGGTGCAGGTGTACATTTAAAAAAATCCCTGATTCAGTGTAACTGGATAAAATGTAACAGATTTACTGAACAAAGTTTTAATGATTTAACAAAGCATAAGGGTGACCATAGATTATCTGTAATAGTAACTTAAGCACAAACATATAAGTGAAAGTAGTTTACAGGTGATTTTTTAAGTAACACTAGAGTGTATGACGTGTGAATGACAGGTACCAATAAATCTCTAAAACTTAACCTTGGAACATCCTTGTGATTGAGAATCCTTGGCTACACAAATAGTTCATATTATGAATGGCATACATATTCTACTGCAATACCCTACTGCAGACTTTGAATCCAAAATCCAGTCTAGGACCATACAAACCAGTAAGTAATTTAAGTTGTAGAATTTATCCTTTCAAATCACACCTTTAAAGGTCCATAAGAATTTCCACACTCCCTTTACATAGGAGGAGTCATACACAAAGTATCCAATCAGGAATATTAACCGTTTAAGTAACTACCACAGATCACAAACTCCAGGTCTAGATATTTGGATTTGCAGTCTAGAATGGAATTCCAAAGCATCAAATACATTCTAGGGCCCCTCCACTGAAAAACACAATGTCATGCATACTTGACACACTTCTTCCTTGTCATAGGAAAAGACCTGCACAGCTCTCTAAACCCTGCATTTACTTAAATTAAGTCTTACTAAGTGTTTAACTGACTGTTTCATCAAGGCAGATTGACACACTCCTAACTTGTATACATATAACTAAATGAGAGCTTTCAAAATCCTATGCTCATAACTGCACAGCTTCAAAAACCAAAGCTTCTTTAGAATGATGTCTTCAGTGTCTGGTCCCTCTATAACAGGAGGGTCCAATCAGGTCCCAAAGTGCCAGTTTCCAGCATCGTTTGGTGACTTCTGTGCTCAATTCTGCTTCAACTGGTCACTTAATTAAAATAAATTAGCAAGTGTAAGACAGGCAAGACAGTCGAGAGTCAAGACAGTCAAGAAACCATGATGGGCTCTGACACTCCAGGACAGAGGAATGGAGACGGGCACCCTGCTCAAAGGTTTGTGCCTAGCTTTGTGACAGGGCTGTCCAGATCCACTCTTGCAGGACCATGGCTTGGAACCATTTTGTGTCCTCCCTACTCCAACACACACAACCCATCTTGTCTTTTACGAGCGAAGCCAGGTTTGACGGAATTGGAAAGACACGAAACTACGCAGTAACTTGGCTCTGCAGGACTGCATCTGAACAACCCTGAACTTTTGTGACAGGTAATACCCAAGGCTTTCCTTTAGCAGCTGGTTCCCTGGCAATGTCCCAACAGTTTCTCTGATCCACAGGGCCTTTATCAGAGCTGGCTATAGACAGGGAACAGAAGGAAAGAGACTGGCACAGTGGGTCTATAACCATGCACCAAACGCCAATCTTGATGTGCCACTTCTTTGGACAGATTACCATTTTCACTGATTTAATATATTTTATTCTCATCTGATGAGATGAGAACATAATCTTAAACAAATCAGGTTTAAAACAAGGAAAATACTAATCTGTACTCCAGTGACTGCCCTAGCCTACAGTCCTAAGTCAGCAGGTCTGGCTGGAGGCCTATTCTCTGAAGGACATCCTCAGGCATGCAGAACACAGGGTTCACAGGCTTAATTTGTTCATCTCCCAGCAGAGACAGACCAGCTACACCAAACAGGGTGTGGAAAGGATCCACCTGTATGTACAATGACAAGCCAAAGGAAAAAATTAAGATAAAAGAAACAACACACAAGAAAACCCATCTGATATATAATGTGTTCAACATCTATACTGCTGTACTAAAGCCTCTAACTCTAATCTTGAAACCTGACGTTTGAAGAAACTATGCATCGACCTGTAGAAATACTCTGTCCAGTGCATTTAATATTAATTTATACCTGCAACAGCTAAAGCACACTGCTATCGGTGTAAATAATTTATTAGAATAAGTCAGTAGTAGTAGTAAATTCCACTAGAACTGAAATGCTTATGAACACTTTCATCTGGGGATTAAGTCTACAGAAAGGATGTTCTCCAAAGTCCTTTCAAAGATTTCCATTCTAATACCAATCTTCCATGACTCAAATATAATTCTGATATAGCCTTCAGCTAAAGTCTAAGATCAGATTAAGTGTTATCTGGATGCTACCATGTCTCCTGGTCGGTCAGCAAATCCTCCCGTCTCTTCATCTTGACAAGCCAGGATAAAGTCCCGCAGCTTGGTTTTGTCAATCCAGTGTATTCTGCCAATGATTTTCAAAGCTGCAAGAACCCACCATGAGTAACAGACATCTGGCAACTGAAAATCAAAATATATATTTTTTTAAATAAGTGTTTTGATACAGCTGTTACTTTACCCTGCAGCTCAGAAGAAAAAAAGAAGCATCATGTCAAAAATATAGCAAGAAAGTTTGAGATCATCAAGAACAGACGCATTTCACAATAATGCAACTTTTGCCTTTTTTTTTTTGGTCACCTTCTCTGGCCTTCCATTGAGGCCTCCGGATGGGAGCTGTCTCTCGCAGAGCCACCAGCCCAGCAGATCTGCACTGACCTGATGGAGCTGCCCTGTGATGGACAGGAAAGCTGTGCAACAATAAATCTGCAGGAACAGAGGCAGAGAAGACGAGTGAGATGAGGGATTCTAATAATACACGGTTTACACTGATGTCAGCGGTGTGTCTGACTCTGGAAGGGTCTCACCTGCCCTGCATGAGATTCAGAGCCAGGCCTGCAACCAAATCCTCCATCAAAGTTCATACAGGAAAGGACAAACTCCACCGCCTTGTCTACATCCACTGCATCCAGTCTGCCCTAAAAGGTCATGCTCATCATGTATAGGTTAATCTGTAAAGTGGCTTACAATGAAAAAAGGACACTCAGCCAAACCTGCACAAATCCAGTTTCAAAGCCCAGAACAACAATGTAAATTCACCTCCTCTTCCTCAGTGCACCAAATTCATTTTCATATACTAAAGCCTCAGAAATATGGATTTACTCAAAGAAGCTCACCAGCAATGCAAGGGTTGCAACTGCACAGAAGGAAAACCTGGTATCTATTTCCCCTGCAAGGAAAAAATAACACACACATTTAGTTAAATGACTATGCTAATACACAATTGTTCATTGTTCTAGAAGACATGCATCCCAAAAATCTTCATTCCAGAAAAAGACATAGATTAAATGAAAAGGTTAAAAAGGTACCCCATTTGTCTCCTGCAAATGAGCCATCTTCTTGCTGCAGTCCTCTAACATAGTCCACAACCCTGTCTACATCAATGGCTTTAACACTGTCATACAATGTCAAAATCTGGAAGAAAGTTTAGAAGAATATTCTCTCTTCAGTTTCTTTCCATATACTGTCATTTTAAACAAACATTTCAGAAATTAATTTACCATACTTGTCTTAGTTGCATTAAGACATGCATGTTGAAATCCATTCTTGCACCGTTACGTGCTTTTATCAAATTATCGAGCCCTTTTGGAGCCGCTTCTGGTAATCAGGAAAACCACTAATCTGCGCAGCCCTCCAGGACTGGATGTGGACACCCCTGCTTCCTGACATAAAAAAAAACTCAAGCTGGGAAAGTAACTGAGGAGCTAGACAGATTTGAAGTGGGGGGAAATTTGAAACTGTGCAGTGTAGTGGATCTCTAAGACTGGAAAAGCTTTACAGTGTAGTGAATCTCTAGGACTGGAGAGGCTTTTTAGACAGTGTAGTAGATCTCAAGGAATGGAGAAGCTTTATACAGTATCAAGGATCTCCAAAAATGGAGAACCATTGCATTAGAAGATGCTGACTGTGTGACCTGTACAGCACTGAGGGTGTAGAGCAAGTGGGGGTCGTGGCCGGTGCTGGCACTGATGCCTCCACAGTCATGCTGGCAGGACTTGATGAAGGACAAGATTTCTTCTTGGTTCATACGGTGGAGTTGGTCCATCAGGTCCATCACAGTCAGGCCCCAGTAAATCCCACTCATTCTCAAGTACTCTGAAAGTGTATATTCCTACAGAGGACAAGATTGAATATTCTGTCAAGTCTCAACACTGAGCATAGCCAATCACCAATTCCACTGCCATTCCCAGCAATACTTCTATCAACACCTCCCTGGTACGTTGCCTGGTGTTGACTGCATGCATTTCTGATCTCAAACTCTAGATTAATTAAATGTCTTAAAAGATAAAAACAAAATTATGCTAGTAGGTGTCAAGTTCCAAGTCTCCAAATCGTCAGTTTTGCTACTGATGGTGTGACTCCACCCAGGTAGTTGGAAATCCTTGACATCCCTCTTAAAGCCACTCTTTCTTGAGCCCTATAGCTAATCTCTCACTAAATCTGTGTTCTTTCATCTTGTAACATATTGCCCATCTTAACCCTTTTCTGAATATTAACGGTACTAAAATTCTGGTGCAAGCTTTCATAAGCTCCCATATTGACTGTTTTAATGACTATTCTCTCTTGCTTTATAGGTCTTTCTTTTCCAATTAGGGCCATTTGGAATGTATTATCAGTTTAATAATGGAATTCTGGCCAGTAATTACACCTAATAATTTTCATCTATTAGATCAAGTCTGCTGTTTAATTTAGAACTTCAATTTAAACCTTATAAGAAAAATGGTAATGAATCAAGGAAGGTTAGTCTTCTTTTTTTAAAGTGCAATCTGTGCTTGGAATAATTTTCACTAATTTTTGGAATTACTTTGGTAACTGCATAGTTTTGCAGCTATTTTTATTTCTTTTACCTGCAATAGTTCAAGGAAGAAATAGCAAAAAAAAAACATATAATGGAAATCTGATTTCACTTTAGCATAAGAATATTGTAATTAAAATAATATATAAATATTAAAATGTTAAAGTTTCAATATATGGGATCAGACACAAAAACATTTTGAAATCAGTGTTTGATTTTGAAATCAGTTTCTCTCCGATATCACTAGAACAAACCCATTAATATATCTCTGCCTTACTCAGGCAGGTTTAAGCTCTGAGTGCTTTCTGAATGAGGCACAATATAGAGCAGCTAGTCAGAAAAGCTTATTTATCTTATATCCAGCTTAAAGACATAGCAACAGAAACAGCCTGGTTAATGTATAGAAAAAAATGTCTTGTAAAAATAAATGACACTGTCACACAAATGGAAGTGGGCATCATGGAAAAATAAAAATGTAGGATATGGTCCTTTAAAATTTTAGAAAGGTTAGAAAATTGCTGTATTTTTGTTTCTCTTTGTTTTATGTTTACAATAATTATGGTGTCTGATTTATCTGTGACATGGCTATGTAAAATTTATTATTGAATCATTTTTAGAATAAAGTGACATTAAATTCACCTAATTTCACCCAGACTTACGTAGTCATCTTTTTTGGAGCCATAGGCGGCAATATAGTCTGCATGTTTATCGAGTATTAGCGTTTTGGGAGCGTCGGGCTTAATGACCACGTCTTTTATCTGGGTTCCCTGTGAGACAAAAAAGATGTAGAGAAAATGATTTGCTTTATTTGACCAAGAAACAGTAAGAAATAAATTTAAAACAATTATTCTCTTAAATACTGACCTTGACCGTTTTATTACGAGCAAACATAAATGCAAAAATATAATCACGTTACGTCAGATATGGCTAACGTGCAGTTAACATTCATTGTGGATATCGTGGCATGCAATGCTGAGAGCAAGTATTTGGTCTAACTGCGAGAAGGATTCAGAACGGTTTTACTTATGTCTCCTTCCAACAGTCAACAACAGAAAGGTATTAGCTAGCTAGATAAACAGCTAACCCATCACACAAAATTTTACTCGCCTTACTCACTGATCTGTTAAAGTTAGCTAGTATGCTACGTTAAGGTTTACAGATGCCCTCTATATCGGAACTACAAGGCTTGTTGATAGCTAGTTAACTGAAACGAAACAGTTATCTAGTTAACTGAAAATACTAAGCTGATTATGAGTAGATCACTCACCATCTTGAAGGCGACAGTGTAAGAAACAGCTATGCAAAGTGACTTAGTCGTCTCATATTATTTACGTCATTGTCGCGCTCCCTAAACGACGCATACGTTTGGGACGTGTTACGTTTTCTAGCTAGCTAACCTTGTTCCTTGCATTTACATTGATCTATAAAGGCAAAGTTAAAATATGTAATCAGTGAAAGGTTGTTTGAGAATATCTGTCTATCTGCAGTTATGTCTGCAAGTTTTTTTCTTACGACAGTAAATAAAGGACTACACGTGGAAAACATTGCCGATTAATTTATTGACGTTAGCATGTCATTCTTCAAAATCTTACTTTTAAATGTGCCGAAGCGGTAATGATTATACGATCAATACCTAATGCTTTTGTTCGTCTTCATTTTTTGGAAGACATGGCATTTATGGGAAAACATTCATACAATTTTGTTCAGTTTAACGAACGTTAACAGTTAAGATCTACAAAAAGTACAAACATGAGCAAGGCAAGTGAGCTTGATCACACGACATTCTGGAAGAAACTGGCATTCGGAATAACAGTTGTGAGATCAACTCATCCAAACCACTGGCATGTATAAAATGAACACAATGGCCCTCTAATGGCTGGCAGGTCCTACTGCACTTACACACAAAACTACGGTGTGCGTTGCTGGATGGTGAATAAATGATATATTGGAAGGCTTTTTTTATACGTTAATCTCAAATTCCTGCAAGTCTTAACTGAAGTGCTTCTGCTGGGAAACTTTGGGTTCCAAGTTCACTGCTTGTATTTGTTAAGATGCTCTCGTGATATGATGAGCCTCTGGATTTGAGCAGTGCCTTCATAGATCTGAGAATAGAAGGAAACAAAAACAGAAGATTCTTTAAAAAAAAAATCCTTCTTGCCCCTTTACAAACCATATAGAGGTTGTGTTGCTTTGAAAACATCTAAAAGAATATAACATTCAGAAAAAATCAGAATTCCAACCTGATAAATCTTTGCATCCCTCATCAGTTTCTCCACAGGGTATTCACTGTTGAATCCACTCCCACCAAAGACCTGCACAGCATCACATGCAACCTGGTTGGCGATGTCTCCAGCGAAGGCCTTGGCGATGGAGGCATAGTAAGTGTTCCTGCGGCCCTCGTCCACCTCCCAGGCGGCCCGCTGATACGCCAGCCTGGCCAGCTCCACCTTCATCGCCATATCTGCCAGCATGAATGAAATTGCCTGGTGCTGCATGGACAGAAATCAGCTTCAATGACTGTATGAAAAATTCATAACAGATCAAACAATACTTCTTACATGCACTCAGCATAAGGGGGTTGCTTTGGTCCATATTTTTTTTCCCCCCCACAGACCCTAGTATGCTTATATCCTGCCCTTAAGAACACTCAGTACTTAGAGCAGGCATATCGGATTAGAGCCAAAACGTGGAGCGGGTCCCCAGGACTGGGTAGAGAAACAACTACTGGGTACAACTACAAAAGATGTCAGATTTCAACTCCTCTGCCGCAGTTTAGCAGTAACTCACAAATTCAAAGTTGTACAGTTTTCCCTACTCCAACATACAGATCAGTGCTTCAGCTAATTAAAATGATTGATGACACACAGCAGAACAAACATCTGTTAAGTTACTGACAGAAAAGACAAAGAAATGAATCAGAAATATTTCTTCCCCCCTTTAGGACGTGATGACCTACATCAGCAATTATCCTGCCAAAAGTCTTTCTCTCCAAGGCATAATTGGTGGCCTCATCCAGTGCTCTCTGTGCAAGCCCTGTGGCCCCTGCAGCAACCTGAAACAGAAGCAGCACCACCCTTTAGCTTCAGAATCTACACTGCAAAGAAAAGCACAGGGAAGCTTATGGCCAAATAAGTAGTAGTAGTAGTAGTGGTGGTGGTGGTGGTGGTGGTAGTAGTAATAATAATAAAAAATCTCACTATACTAAATTATTGCCCAGATCTGGTGGAGCAAGCTTTTTCTTGTCTATGTTCACAGAAGGAGTGCAAAGGTGTCATTCCTTCATAGGCACCTGAGTGTGGTATACTAGATCACTGGCAGTGATGTTCTGACAAGTAATGAAGACAGGAAGTGCTTACTGGAGGTCTGGTCTTGTCAAAAGCACCCATAGCAATCTTGAAGCCAGCTCCCTCTCCGATCAGGACATTCTCTTTGGGGATTCGCACGTCCTCAAAACTTACGCCTCGTGTATCTGCGCACCTCTGACCCATGTTCATTTCCTGGGAAGAGACCAAGGAAAATGTGGAGAAAGTAAACACTACATTATTGGATGTCACCTTAAAATGACATGACAGTAATTGGGCAGCATGCAAGTGGATGAAAACTTCTTGCCTTCCTGCCCACTTGAAGACCTGGAGAGTCAGCATCAACGATGAAGCCTGTAAAAGCTTTGTTTGCTGGACATTTGGGATCAGGGTTTGTGCGGGCCAGCAGAAAATACCTACACATATACAAAAGGTTAATACTAGTAGCATGGTCCCCACCACCTCCAAACAAATTATGTTTCACATTGAAATGAGAGATTTTTTTTTAACATGACATCATCCAAAAATTGCACATCATGCCATAAATCAAGAGACAGAAAAATCCAGTAATTACTGGATTAAAAACTGCTTCTGTTCAGATAAAGTAAACCAAAACACACCAGTTCGCTTTTCCTCCATTGGTGATCCACATTTTCTGCCCATTGACGACATATTCATCTCCTTTCTTCTCAGCACGCATCTTTATACCCGCCACGTCAGAGCCGGCTATTGGTTCTGTCACGCAGTAGGCCTATCAACATTACCACAAATGTGGAGTCACTGCATTTGCTCCATGACTTTTGGCAGGAAGTCCATAAAACAGTATTGCAAGGAAAAGCAAAGCAAAATACTTACACACATCAGCGGCTCCTCAGTCATCCTTCCCAAATACTTTTTTCTCTGAGCATCATTACCAGCAATAATGACTGGCATTTGCTGTGGGGTGGAAACATAATGGACTCAATACTTATGAAATACATTTTGGAATTCAAAAGGTGAAAGGAGCAATAAAATCACTGCTCTTTACATGAATGGCAACTAATAAATTTGGAAGACAGACCATATCTGAACCTAAGCCCCTCCCCCAAGCTTATATATATATACACATACACACACACACCCCCCACACCACAACCTTGCATCTTAAGGGGGGCAAAGAGCAGGATCATGTCTGCTTGTGAGCTTTTGACTGACTTCAAGTTCATTAGCTCATCCTGGTCATGCATTTTCCCTTGCTTTGGCAATTCAAATTAATCTAATGGAAGAATCAAGAACCATCTTATGAGTTAAGGAAGTAATGACAGAGTAGCACTGTACAGTGCTGTGTCTCACGATGACTCCTGTACTAAACCACAATGACTGCCATGCAATAATGACTTACTCCAAGGGAGTTAGCTTCAATAGCCGTCTGTATGCCTGTGCACCCATAGGCCAGCTCCTCTGTGATGAGGCAAGCGTCTAAGCTCGACAGACCCAAACCCCCTGGAACCGGAAAATAAATCCTCCATTTCCAAGCGCTATACCACTCTGGGTCATAACTATACTGAAGGAACAGATTTAATTACATTTTCATTCTGATACATATTGACCTACCGCAATCCTCTGGAATATGACAATTCATCAGCCCCAACTCCCATGCTCTCCTGATCAGTGGAACTGGAAACTAAGAACATAATGCTTTAGGTTATTAGCGAACTGAAAGACGCATTTTTGTGGCACAATTAAACAGCTGATAGACTCACTTCACCACTTTTGTCATAATCTAGAGCAACTGGAATAATCTCTTCTCGCGCAAACTTCCGGGCTACTTCCTGGAATTCTTTCTGCTGGTCAGTCAGATCTGTTGACAATATGGGGAAATGATTCATTTCTGCGTTTTAAAATATACCATATAATGCAAGTAAGGCAATCATGACGTGTTGTGAGGTTAACATACCAAAGGAGAACCCTCCATGGGTCCCTTTCACCGCGGTGGCTGCTCTTGCACCAGCTGCAGCGCCAGTGCTCTGGAACCTCAGTGCTGTTCGAACACCCGACTTCAAAATCTGCACGGATAAACATTCAGCAGAAACTGACTATAAAGGCTGAAAGTAAGCAAAGTTACCGACGATATGGTGTGTGATTATGGCATCGATACACCACATAATACACTTGGTTTACAAACAGTTTGATAAAATCCTTTAAACGACCTACTAAGCTATTCATGCTGCTGACTAGCTAACCAGCTAGCAGCAACATAGCTAGCTACCAACAAAGGAGCTAGCTGGTTTATTTATGATTAGACGTGCACAACTATGGAAACCTACAATTTGTTACCAAATAAAAACTACGTAATGCTAAAAATCAGATTTAGCTGCTTACCTTACTAAACAGCATTGTTGTTTACGTTTTGATAGTCCTCAAATCCAAGTGCTCCGTGTCGTCAAGATGATCTAATAAAAACTCATCTGTCCAATCCGAACCTTGAATTTTATCACATGTTTAAGTGCGACAGTCTAAGTGACTTTTGCCCTACTTCCAATTACATAACTACAGCTGCTGTAAAGAACTTGGCCCTGGTCATTTATTACGCTGGTAAATCTTGTATAGGTAGTGAATGTATACACTGTCATACAACGTGATATATATGTTTCGGTAAAGAAGGTGAATATTCAATCAGAGTTAAAAATGACTCACTATTTTGATCTCATTTTGACACATGCGCTCAGTAACAGAGGTTTTGTGTTTTTAATTGAATGAAGCAGTGGATTTATGACATTCACGTAGATGTTTTTTAAATATATATAGGATACGTGTCTTCAGATATTCATTCATTTATGTATCAGTTCTAATTTAACAAGTCACATTTAACTCGTTTGACTCGTTACACAATTAGGGATTGAGTGAAATAAGGGAAAATAACATTGTAAATAATTTTTACATTTCTGACCAATGTAACAATAATACCATTGATAATAATTCATAACACGGCATAATATTGGCATTGTAGTGTGAATCTTAAAAAGGGGCTTTTAAAGTAAGTAAATATGCTCTTTCAAGCATATGATAGCTTGGTTGCAACTTCACTAAGAGCAACAGACAAACAACAAAACAAACTGGTTTCCGTTTCACGGTCTCTGATGTATTTCAGCTGGAATCTTGGGCACATTTGTCTGCTTGAATTGTAAAGTGTCAGTTCAGTTGTATAGGTAGTCCACTGTTTTGTTTACTGAAAGTGACTCAGGTATGATTTGCGTGTGCAAATTGACCTTTTAGCCAAGCTGATCTAAGCAAGGAGAAAATGCATCAGTACATTGGGGTGGAGAAACACACGAGTGGAACGCCCTTTAGACCCGGTAGGCTCCAGTCATTTGCTAAGTAGTTAGCTAGCTTGACAGGTGCTAGCTCGTGGGCTAATGCTATCGTCGGACGGAAAAGATATGGTTGATGGAAGATGCTAAACGTTGTTTAGCGTTGTGTTGTTTGTGTCAACAGACGTTTCAGGAAACCAGTGACAAGGAAAACCAAGTAATTTTTAAACGTGTAATGGTTGCTGGCTGCCAAGCAACTCTGTGTTGACATACAGAGATAGCTGGCTGGACTTTGGCTAACTAGCTAGCTAACGTGTAAGAAATGTCTCCTAGTGACAATCCGCATATTCTTCTGGGGCGTATTCGGTTTTTGAACAAATGTATTGAATGTTTCAAGAAAAGTCAACCGTTACCGGAAAGTTTATGTTACGTTCCAAATGAGGTATGCTACAAGATCTGCAAAGATTCGTCATCGAACTCTGCTTCCTCGTCGGCTTCATCTGCTGGTAACTCATCTGGAAAAACGCTGGTGCCAGTCTGGGAAAACCCAAATCAAGTACCTAACAAGAAATTATGTAAGCTTACTATCGAGCCAAAGAAAGGGACGTGTATACGGACATCTGGGGAAGAGTATTACAACATTCATGGCCTCTGGGTCAAAATCAGCAAGGTAATACATAACATTACTTTCGTCAAAACTAATATCTTAAATTATTGTGGTTGATTATCCACGCCATTCTTGGCATTGATTTTAAAATGCACTACGTTTGACACGTACAACTTCCTGATTCATGACGTCATTGTATCTGACATTCCACTGGTGGTTTATAGTGAAAATATAAGTCTAGATGTCTAGATGAAAAGTTATGTCATCATTAACTGGGTGTTCATATAAGGCTGCTAAATTATTATGTTAAACACTCTTCTTCGTCTCATTATGAAGTACATTTAAGAGTTGGGTTGTTTTGCTTGTACCTCTGTGTGCCACATCACACCTGGCCCTTGGTAATATTCTATCTTTCCTTCAAATCCCCATGTGACTTCAGGAACAGCTGGAGGAGTACCGCAGTGATGTGGACATAGTGGAGGGCTGGATCCTGGCGTGTAAAAACACAGATGGAGGAGACAGACTTGTGCCTGTTGAGCACCCAGACACAGTCAGTAGGCATCAGCAGCTGTTCGGCTACGACCATAAGCCGTACAACAGGTCTGTTCACTCCCAGATGTTATTGTTTTGCCAAGGAGTGTTTTCTACCTGGAAAATGATTTCCAGAGAATTCAGCCAGCTTAGTGGAGTTTAATGTCCAATGGTTACACTTTCCTTGTCTCTAAAATGGAAATTAGCATTTGATTGAGAAGAAAATTAATTACATGGCAGTTTTGCCAGTGTATTTAACAGTTAAATATGGTCCTAGGGTATGACTGATGACTTGTAAATGTGTTTTCAGTTGGGAACAGGTGGTAGATGCAGAGAACTGCCTCCACCTCGGAGCTCGGCCGAAGGTGGCAAAGCGTGATGAGGCAGCTGTGCAGAAGCTCAGGTGGGTGGAGACGGACATCCCATGTAGTGAGCACGTCTCCGAAAAATGAGAGATGGCACTATAAGTTTTGCTATGCGAATATCAGAATAGATCAGTAAGTAGTGTCCCTGAAAGTCATTGCTTGTGTCCAGTTCTTCGTCCCAAAAAGGCAGACGGTACCAACAATGAACAAAACCTAATGTCGACCATTTAGTATTCTTTGAAGACACGTGTGCATTTCTTTGTCCTTCTGTCAGATATGTACCTCCTACATGGACGTTCGAGTGTGATGAGGACCTCGTCCGCTACTTCTACGATCACGTTAGGAAAGAAGACGAAGACTTGGGCAATGTGAAGCAGTGCGTGAGCAGCATTGATGTGTCCTCATGCTCGGTACGACAGGGCTGAACAGAAAGTAACGGCCCATTCAGCTTTACCTACCTCAGCTCCTTACAGTGAAAAAATGTTGCCATAAGGGAACAGAGCAGTGTATGGTAATGAATGCCGTGCTGGGAGCTTTTAAACCGCATCAGCATTTTGTAATTGATGAAGTGGATTCACCCACTTCATAATTACGGCTGGCTCTCTTGGGCTCTCCTGTGGTCTAGCAGGCAGCTCTCCAAAAAAGCACCTCCCCAACAGACACTCTCTTATTAGCTGCATCAGAGCTGCCGAATGAATCACCGCAGGGTGGTAGACGTGCAGGAGGGAGGTCAGGCTTCCGTACCGGCCTCCCTTAAACTGAGTTTGTGCGTTGGTGTGCGTGCTCTTGTGAAGCAGGACCCAAGTGGCGGTGCCAGCTGCCTGACTGACGGAGACTTGGAGACGTACTGGGAGAGTGACGGTATGCAGGGCCAGCACTGGATCCGCCTGCACATGAAGAGAGGCACTATGGTCAAGTAAGAGATGCACAACTACTACTGACTGCTTTAAAAATTACAGCCAAGCAAACATACTGACAAGACGTGAACCTTAGTGAACAAGATGCTATTCTGTATTTTACTATATGGCTGTGGGCCTTAGGACTAATTGTAGTCTGGCAAATTAGCCATAACTAACTATTGCTTTGCTTAATTTATTGCTGTAAACTTTTTTCATTTTGGGGTAAAGTGGCCCTTTAACATATTTTATGAAATCTCATAAAAGTGATTCTCACTGTGGTCTTTTGCTTGTTTGCTCTGTTCATTATCCCCCCCCCCTTTTTTTTAAGTAAACTAATATTAACAGTGGATTCAACAGACGACACCTACATGCCCAAAAAAGTGACTGTGTATGGTGGGGAGGGAGAGAATCTCAAGAAATACAACGATATCACCATAGACGAGTGAGTTTCTCAGACAGTTGTGATGTGTTCAGTTATGGTTCAGAGCTGAAGGACGTAATCCATGTTCTCTGTTATAATATTCATTTGCAGTAGTCTGATTGGTGAGGTATGTGTGCTGGAAGACATGATGGTCTACTTGCCAGTCATTGAGATCAGGATTGAGGAGTGCAAAGGTAAGGCTCACCCGAGATTTCATTTAGCATTGTTTCTAAAGCTGCTTTTGAAAAGTTGAGTTCAAGTTCTGAGTCTTACTTCGGTTTTATTAGCATAGTGCTTTTTACAACTGATAGTGTCAGTTTTATTGGGGGAAAAGTCCACGGTACTTCCTTTTCTTAAAGACTTTGTTAAAAACTGTAAAAAAAAGCATCAGAAGAAAGTATTGTGATGTACATCTGTGTACAGCTTGAGAGGGTTTCCGCTTTTCTCCCCACACCTGGAAACCCTTTCATCCCAAAAACGAATTAAAGCAGTGTGGCTTTCTACCTCAGATGGTGGGATCGACGTGCGGATCAGAGGCCTGAAGATCAAATCGACGTCCGAGCGCGACCTTGGTCTGAACGCAGACGTTTTCCAGTCGGCCCACCTGGTCCGCTACCCCCGGCTGGAGGGCACGCCCCCTGACATCCTCTACCGTCGCACTCTGGTCATTCTGAGGTAGTGCTCACCTAGATGATAAACATCATCATGGATGCCCCCTCCCTGGTGGCACAGTTAGCTGTTGTTAGCTGTTATCAAGTACCAAGCCTATGCCTGTGTTTGCTGTTCTGTTTAATTAGCTGTCCTTTGTTGTGCTTTTCTTAGTTAGTGTCTTCTTCACTCTAGTTCCCTGTGTTGGATCTGTGTATAGTTTCCCAAAGCCTGTCATGTCCTCTGGATATTCGACCCCAGAATGCACTGTCGACTCTCTGTGGATTTGCCCTAAATAAAGATCACTATTCTCTGTGTTCGTGTCCAAGCTCTCACCGTTCTGGGTTACACACGGGGAGATTGTGTACTATGATTTTGTATTCTATTGCTTTCTCTCAGACAGATAAACATTGGTTGTTGTTGTTTTTTTAAGTCCAGTTGATCTGTCTCTTGCATAAACAAATTGTGCTTAGAATTTTGAACATAAATACTGATGTCAGTTTAGTTCTATTCATATTATGTTCATCACAGTAAACACTGGAGTGCACTTTTAACAGACTTTTTCCTGGTGTGTGGGTGGGTGTGTGTGTGTTTTGTAGGTTTGTATCATTCTTGGACAGCCTGTTACCTCACCTGGTGCCATCTTGGGACTACAGTGTCTGCACCTTTAACCAGATTAAAGTGAGTGCAAACAGGGCAGAAATATGCCAGCACACCTACAACATTGCTGTTGTAGGATTTATTATTCCAGTTACCCTGTAGTATTTGGATCTTAGAGCGCAGGGATGCCCAGCCCTGGTGTGCCCCATGCAGATTAGGTTAAATTAATTTAAATTAGACCCTTCTCAGTAGCCAGATTAGTTGGATTAAGTGGGCTGGATTGTAGGGTTTATTAGAGCTGGAGGTAATCTTGCCAGGACTGGCAGTAATGATGATCCTTACTGTTGCCAGCAGCATCTGTTGTGACCACTTGGGTCAGAGGTCACTCTGTCATAAAAGTGCAGTGACCTTTTATAAAATGATAGCTAGTTTCTGTAGCCTAATCCAAACTAATTAAAAACATCCGAGAATTATACACTTGCGGTTTAGTCGGTGTAAATTACACTGCTGTGCTGATATTAGCCTTTCTGGTTTCCAACTTCCTGAACTCATATGATTTCAAGTTTTCTGTATTAATTTTTCATGGGCGTTTACTACATTGGGATTCCTGGGCTTTGTTTCACATAGCTGCTATGAGAACAGCACTGAAGTATGAGCAATGCCACATAAATCTCTGCGATCCCACATAAATCTCTGTGATGCCACGTAATCTCTGCTGGGCCAGGTCATAAAGCAGTTCCTGCTCCTGTCTAAGCGGCGGTCAGCCCTCATCATCCAGTGCCTGAAGGACTCCGAGACAAGCAAGCCAAACTCTATGCCCCGCCTATACATCAACCGCCGCCTGGCCATGGAGCATAGGGACAACCCAAGCCTGGACTCTACCTGCAAGAACGCTGTTTTCACTCAGGTATGCTAACTCAAAGCACAGTTATGGTTCCGTTGGAGGTTTTTACTGTTAAACCAATAAAATAAAAATATTTTTGTTCTGTTTTGCAGGTGTATAAGGGTTTGAAGCCATCGGACAAGTATGAGAAGACTCTGGACTACAGGTATGATACTTTTCTGTGATTCAGAGAGAAGGCTAAATGGTTCTGTTGGCATTGTGCGTACCCTAAATGACATTGGGCGTACCCTAAATGACATTGGGCGTACCCTAAATGACATTTTCCTGGTGTTAGGTGGCCTGCTCGTCATGACCAGTGGTGGGAATGTAAATTCATCGCTGAAGGCATCATTGACCAAGGTAGCACACAGAAGTTTAACGTCAAATCTTTTTTTAATTTTATTTTAATAAAAGAAAAAAAATCTGAATCTCGCTCTGAATCTGAATCTGAAGCTCTGTGGATTTAGTCTGGCATTCCCTCAACCATGGAACCTAATAAGATGCTGTGATAGTACACAAATAGTGGAGAAACCACTATGACCAAACCTTCTGGAAGAAACCATGGTGGCTGCCGTTTACATGATTTAGATGACTCTATAGCGTGGAATGCCAAACTGAATAAACCAGGGCAATCAAGATCAAGTCGATTCACAAAGCTTCATACCACGCAGTACCACACAGAATGCTGACCTCTGTGGTTAAAAAAATAAAGCCCTACTCAGCTTCTTGCCCTGTTGGTCACATGTAGGGGGCGGCTTCCGGGACAGCCTGGCGGACATGTCAGAGGAGCTGTGCCCCAGCTCTGCCGAGTCCCCAGTGCCACTACCTTTCTTCACCAGAACCTCCAACCAGGTGCCTGGATTACACAACACTACAGGACAGTCCATATGGGCTGGGGCACTGGCAACATATTCTTACTGTATAACAAAGCTGTTATTATTAAAGATAATAGGAATATTTGTCCAAAGGAGATTATGCTCCTTTTTACTCAGGGTTGGGTCTTTTTTTAGCCATACAATGCAGTCTTTAAGTAACTGATCTATAGAAAATTAGGCAGTTTACTTTTTGCTTTGTAACCTTAGCCTATTTAATCTGAACCAGGGAACTCTTTTATCTGAGGGTATTTACATCTCTATTGTGTGCAGCAATACAGAGTACTATGTTTTAGCTTCACATGTTTCTCATTATGCCTATTTAAATAGCCAGTTTTCGCTGGCTTTAGCTGACTCTGTACTCTGTACTGTTTTTGGTGTTTTTGCTTTAGGGAGCTGGAGAAGCAAGAGATTTTTACTTGCCAAACCCGTCATGTCGAGAGTTCCACAAGTTTGAATGGATCGGGCAACTCATGGGTGCAGCTCTTCGTGGAAAAGACTTTTTGGTCAGTGTCTTCTATGATGATGACAAGGAGGTTTTCTACATATTGAAAAAGTTAGGAAGCACTTTTGCACTTAATGTGTTACAGTTACTTTGTTAGTTTCTGTAAGCTGATATAAAAAATAAAGAGGCCAGAGGTCTTCAAGAATACTTCAAAAAAGTAATTACATTATATAAATAACATAAATGTAATAAGCACATACTCTAACCATTTTTGTTGAATCCACGTGATATGACATTAAACTACAAATGTTTAGAAGGGTATAACAGGGTAGCAGATTTTGATATCTGAATTGTTAGTTGATTTGGTGATATATTTAATTGACATTTTTTTAGCATTTAGCAGATGCGCTTATCCAGAGCAACTTACAAAAATGCTTAATTTCAGTTTTTCTAATGCCTTCTTGTAGTTGAGTGATGTATTGTAGTTTTCTGACATGTTTTACTGGTCATTGCTCTGGGTCCCTTTGTTCAGGTTCTTGCTCTGCCAGGGCTAGTGTGGAAGCAGCTCACTGGAGAGGCGGTCAGCTGGAATGAAGACTTCCCAGCTGTGGACTCTGTGCTGGTCAGCAAGCACTGTGTTGAAATGTTCTGACAAACATTTGCTTTGCATTACATCCTTTGTAGGTGTTAGCCCCGCTCTGGGTGTTTTAGCCCCGCTCTGGGTGTTTTAGCCACGTTCTGGGTGTCTGTTCACCATTTAGTGTTGTTCTAGCACTTCTGATTCAGCTTTTTAATGGCCAGGCTCTTAGCAGCTGGACCATGGAAAACACTTAAGCAGCGCAATACCATGGCACACGCTGACTTGGGGAGATGCTGCATTAGCTTTGTGTCAGCGAGTTTTGGGTGTTTTTGCATCTGTTTAGGTGAAGCTGCTGGAGGCTATGGAGCACATGGATAAGGAGACGTTTGACTTTAAGTTCGGGCAGGAGCTGGTGTACACCACGCCGCTGAGCGACGGACGCCTGGTGGAGCTCATCCCAGGAGGGAGCTCAGTAGTGGTACACTACGACGATCGCATGGAGTTTGTTCGCTTGGTGCAGAAAGCCAGGCTGGAGGAAAGCAGGGAACAGGTACTGGCCAAACTCGCCACACCTTGGTGAACATACATGCTTTTATTTATATATTTATTTTTATTTATTTATAGATATAATTTAAAATGTAAAAACAAAGAATTGAAAACATTTAATACGATGTATGTTTTCTGTGTTAGAAATGGAGGATTTTGTAATAATAATGTAATAAAAGGATGGCTTGTATATATACCATCATAATGAAACATGCTTTTATTCCTATGCATAGCTTTTGTTAAATGCTCTGCTTAACTGTGCTGTTTATGTATTCCAGATAGCTGCTATGAAGACAGGCCTCAGGAAGGTGGTGCCACAAGCCGTTCTGGATATTCTGACGTGGCAGGAGGTAGAGAAGAAAGTCTGTGGAGACCCTGAGATCACTGTGGAGGCCCTCAAACGCCTCAGTGAGTCCTGATCAGTCCATGGTGCCACAGGCCTTACTGAATGACTACGCCCCCTTTAGAACCAAGAGACACACATGGCTTTGTTTTATGTTTTCCAAGTCAGAGAATATTATACAGTATACAGAACATATCGGTTTCATGTTATTACTTTAGGAACCCATGCAATAATGGCTGCAGTTTCATAATCATTAGAATAAGTGTTGTTGGTTTCCCAACAGCACGATATGAGGACTTGGAACAGACAGACATCAGAGTGCAATATCTGTGGGAGGCCTTGACTAACTTCACCAACGGTCAGTACATGCCTCAGTCCTCTTATTGATTGTGAAATCCTTGACTGATCCTATAGATATGGAAGTTTATGTTATTGATAAGTGTTTTTGCTCATATACCAGAGGACCGCAGTAGATTCTTGAGGTTTGTGACTGGTAGAAGTCGCCTTCCTGTCCCAATCTACATCTGTGCTGACAAACAGGGGTAAGATGATGCTTTGCTTTGTGTACATCTGGCCAAAACATTTGTTTGCTTTTTCATATAATGACCAACGTTTGACTTTTGTCCAGATCTGAAACCCCGGATGCACTTCCACAGTCGTCAACTTGTTCCAGCGTACTTTATTTACCAAAATACCCAAGGTAACTTTAAATCAACATTGATTTGTCCTGTGAAATATATAATGCACATGAGCTACAACATGGTGGAATTTCTCTTGATTGGGTTTTAATCCCTATCTTTGTGTGTATGTTTCTGTTTGCTGCAGTGCTAAGGTCTGTGAAGAGAAACTTCGTTATGCTGCCTACAATTGTATGGCCATTGACACAGATATGAGTCCGTGGGAAGAGTGACTTATCCCATCAAGTTTACATATTTTACACTTTTTTTTTTCTTTTTTTCTCTTTAAAAAATCATTAACTGTAGTCATTATTAACCACATTATCATATCCATACTGTTGCTAATTGCAGCTGTACAGAATAAAGAAATGTTAAGAACAAATCAGGTTCATTTTTACCCATATTGATTCATCTTGAATTCTTAATACATTTGCAAAACCTTGTACAAAACAAAATTATGACGAAGACCAATGCCATAAAGAACGTTTTTCTATATAAAAGTACATAAATAAACATTAATTTTATAAGATGTACTTGTAACTTGAAAGCGGAGTTTATAACCAAATACTGAGCTGATTTGCAAAGGTTAATGGAAAGAGTTGTCTGTTACGAAATTTCAATGGAATAATAATCTATGTTGCATGTAGTGGAGCAGAATATAAAATCCAAGACAGCGATGGTTAACTCCGCCCCTTCGCGAGCTGTACTATTTTATCCTTATAGACATGACATAAATTGTGTTTCATGCTAGCAACTATGCTAGCAACTACCTCTACCTATAAGCTAGAGAATTCAATGAGTACTGAATGCCTGTAAATTAATAGACAATACAGACAATGTAGACTAGAGTACACATAAATAATAAATGAATGGAAGACAACGACATGAAGTAATAAATAACAAGACAATAACTCGGTTACCAGGTATGGGTACCCAGCGTGATTTTCTGAGAGAACGTAAGGACAACTTCATGAAGAACCCATCTAACGTCTTCTCACAAAATCTCGCGATGTATGGGTCCTTGAAACATGCCCATGAGCCTTTGCGATTCCTCTTTCTAGCCGGCGCCTGAGAATGGGTATGTTTTCGTTATCTCGTAGCAAGAAGAATCCGTTTTCATCCGTCCGATTAAATGTGAAATTTTGTTTTAGTGTTTAGATCAAGTCGTTGAGTAGATGGATAAAAAGAACTGTATACGCATATTGCATTGTGTTAGTCATTTTTTCATATTTTTGAGGAGTTTGGAAAGAGAATGGTGACATGTCTCAAGATGGCTGCGCTCATCGGGTACAATGTTCTAAATTTGCGGAATGTCCAATTTTGTTTAATTTTTAAATCAGCGAATTGTGTGCTGCCATTTAATACGTGGTTATTGTGTAGCTCTAAACTTATGTATTTGAAAGTTTGGAATAGATTAGAATATATCTGGGTCGATAGCGAATTGGCGCACTTGTCCAGCTAGCCAGCCATAGGGTTGAGAAGCATTGAACGTTGACTGACTTGTGATCAGCATGTTAATTGTGGAAGAGGTATTAAAATCCTTCGTGGCTTTGTTTTGGGAAAACGGTCCGTTACAATAAACGTCTGGGTCAGCTACCAATTTAGGTAGCCAACGGTCCTTAAGATTCCAGATTTGCAGTAGTTGCTTGGCTAGCTAGCTGGCGTTCGCTCTCAAGCTTGCTAATTAGCTAGTAGTTTCCTTAGACTTCCTTTCAGGACTTCAGCTACGGCATTTTGGATAATATCGACATTGAACATTTTCAGTGCTTGAGTGTGCATGATGACCTCTTTTACGGAATCCGATTTAAATGTGCGGATACTCACCTTGGAGAACTGAACACTCAAGTAGCTAGTTAACCTATACGGAAGCATTGGGCCTGCATGATCGGGTTTATGCACTTTTGGATCCTCTCTCCCACAAGGTATCTCAAGGGACAACTGGCACAAGCGTCGCAAGACCGGTGGGAAACGCAAACCCGTCCACAAGAAAAGAAAGTATGAGCTTGGACGACCACCCTCAAATACAAAGGTAAAATTGGCTCACGTGTTTGTAAACTCATGGCGTTGATACCCTCTGTGACCATGTGAGTGATGAAAACGTGTCCTGAGGTTGGTCTTTTTTGACTGTTTTGGTCAAAGTTTTGGACCTTCCAATGTTAGGATTTTGTCATAGTTACACTGACACATGCCTGTACTTGTCTTCTGTGGATTGTTGTACTGTACATGTCTACTAAATGTAACTGCTTGGTGTATCTTTGCAGCTTGGACCTAAACGCATCCACACAGTAAGGGTCCGTGGTGGCAACAAAAAATACCGTGCATTGAGGCTCGATGTAGGCAACTTCTCATGGGGCTCGGAGTGTAAGTTGTTCAAAATATACTTTCTGAAAATTCTGGATGTTTCAGAAACTGCATGTCTTTCAATGATGATAACTTGTCCAGTTCTGCTACTGAACATGTTTGATGGACACCAATGTTCCAACGCTGAGAAAGACTTGTATATGTTACTGCAGTTTGTCAAATGCATCAAGTTCAACATCCTTGAAGTAACAATTGGTATTTTCTGCTAACAGGCTGCACCCGCAAGACCAGGATCATTGATGTGGTCTACAATGCCTCCAACAATGAGCTAGTAAGGACCAAGACGCTGGTGAAGAACTGTGTGGTGCTTGTTGACAGCGCTCCATTCAGGCAGTGGTATGAGGCTCACTATGCCCTCCCACTTGGACGCAAAAAGGGAGCAAAACTGGTACGTTTGGGCTTCCGTGTGGTGTAGTTTTGGATTTTGTGTCATAGACGAGTGAGCGCAAGTGATGCCGTCTGAGATGAATTGGTGTTGTGCTCGTTGGTTTCCATTGTCGTAACTACCAGTCAAGTATTTAAAAAGCTTGTTCAATTTGTCCTTCAGACTCCTGAAGAGGAGGATATTCTGAACAAGAAGAGGTCAAAGAAGGTTCAGAAGAAGTTTGATGAGCGTCGAAAGAACAGCAAGATCAGCACCATCTTGGATGAACAGTTCCAGCAGGGAAAGCTACTTGGTAAGAGCTTATTTCTCCTAAACTGTTGCACTTTAATGTCTTGCATTCATGTGATGAAATCATAACCAGTTCTGCTACTGATTAAACAGTGAAGAACCTTTACCACTTTCTGAATTCTATGTGAAGGTTGCATTGTATGACTTGCAAGTGTATGGTGTATTGTGTAATGGTATGGTTTTGTTTGTTTGTTTGTTTTTTTTTGTCACTCGATAGCCTCCATTGCTTCCAGACCTGGACAGTGTGGTAGAGCAGATGGCTACGTTCTGGAGGGTAAAGAACTGGAGTTCTACCTGAGGAAGATCAAGGCCAAGAAAGGCAAATAAATGTACAGCTGTTTGATATGACCATCAGTAAAAGGAAAATGCCCCCACATTTCTGTCCGTGTCTTGATTCTGCGAAACTGTCAGCTTGTCAGGAGTCTCTTTTAATCATGCAGCCTATTGCGTTTCTGGAGGGCCGAGAAAGTTGAGCAGATGTTTTTGTACTGCTAATAACTGGTTATAACCTCCTAAATAAAAACAAAAGCACGTGCTGTAATGGCTCCGATTGTTTTGAGTCATATCAGCACTTGTGTACATTGCACAGTGTAACAACCCAGGTTGCAGTGAAAGAAGGTATAGTTGTACATTAAAGATTAAAGTATGTCTTTCAAATGGGTCTAGTTGTCAAGTATTTTTAGGTGGATGTTTGCTCCTTTATGAAGTAATGGCAGTTACTTTTCTGCAAAAATTCAAATGCGTATTAAACGTAATCCTAACTAGGATCACATTATCTTGTAATCACAGCTACTGAAGGAAAATGAGTTTAATTACATGCGTTTAATTACATTAAGGAATCCTTAAATCGGTCAGATACATGTGAGAAAGGTCATTCTGCTTTTGCTGCGTTTTCAGAATCCATGATTACCACACACTGAGGCTTTGGTGTTGGTGACTTCACAGGGTCATGTGCTTTTGTTGATCTGATCACTGAATGGTTTTTAGTTTTTGCTTTTTTAGTACAGCAGCATAGTTTCCGTGCTCCTCGACTCCTCCCTTGTTTCCGTGGGGCAGGTGGCCACACACTGACTGGTAGCATCTGATAGCTGGGTGCGCAGTCCTCTATCTCATCATCAGGTGTTCTAATACAAGTACAGTAAGTTCAGTAGTTATTTAGAAGTCTCCATGTAGATAATGACGTATGTGCATGACTGCAGTTAGAGAATTTTGTTACTCAAATGTGCTCAGATCTAAAAATTGAGTACCTGACTAAATGTGCTGAGATTCATGGGATGGTTTACTGAACTAAATGTCTCTTCCTGTGTAATGGTGTGCTTGGTGAAACCATAAACATGTGTACCTCATGTCATAAGTAGATCCCATAAAGATGGGCTTTGCTGGGCCATAGGGCAGGCTGAAACCCTTATCCATCCAGTACTTGTCTTTTTCTAGCGGAGGAAGATGTTGGTGCATGTCATCCACAGCAAGCATGGAAACCTATGGGTTTAGAAGAAAATCTAAATCATTTGTAGTTTATAAGTAAACCTTCAGTCTTCTTCGTTTAGTGTTGAACTGGATATATGACCTGAATGTTTCGATCAATGAGCTGGTTGGTTTCAAAATCGTCATCGTCCTCCCCAAATGGGTTGATGATAAGTTCTCCTACCTATTCAAAAATATTTAACAAATATATTTTGACTACACTGTTCCCTGTGGCTTTGACATCTTATTTAATTGTTCATTTACAAAGCTTATACCTTCAACCATCCAGCATAGAAGAAAAACTCCAGCAGCGTGAAGACTGGAACATACAGGTCGATGTGAATTTTGTGTTCATCTGCTTTTTCAGGCTTTACAAACTGCCGTCCGATCAGACAGAATGCAAAGAACGAGTATACTGCCAGTGTAACCACCTATAAGACAAATCAGGCAGCCATTGCAAGTCACAGTTTATTATAGCACAGGATGTAAACAAAATAAAGATTCAATATAATGTAAATGATGGAAAATAAAGCTGTAATCTTATGCATGACAACAAAAAAAGGTCTTAGAACAGGTGTAAAATACTTTTTAAAATGTTATATCAATGTGTACTAAATATGGAAACCATTAAAAACAATCACATGTGGGGCTGAGAGTCGAGTAGATACATTTATATATAAACATTTATCAAATGTCTGGTTTTAAATCTTAAACACGACTTACTCGAGATCTTTAGACCTCCAAGTTCTTTAATGAAATCTCTTTTACCTGAGTGTACACCAGTGGGATGCTGATCCAGTCATAGTGGAAAAGCATGCTGCATTTGGCCCTGTAATTATTCAGCTCCTGACAGAGAATAGGGAAGTAGTTAATGCAAAGTTCCCACACTCACATCCATCAAATATCAGCAAACACACTCACATCCATCAGCAGCCGCAGAGCAATGTCGTCTTTCACACGGCCCTCCTCCCTCGCCTGCGAAGCCAGGTTTGCAAACCACGTCAGCGGCATCCAGTACTTGTTAAAGTCCGAATACAAATGATTGAGGGTTTTCAACTCCTCCTCAGTCATAAATCCTACATGCAAAGCGATGGCAGTTTATGTAATTCTTTATCTATCAGAATCATTTTAAAGCTGCTTTGAGACAACGGTTGTTGTAAAAAGCACTATATAAATACATTTTGGCTTGACTTTTAGATTAATTAAAATACTTTTTTAGTGTTTGCACCAGTACATTACAAATATTAGAACTTTTGGTGTTTAAAAGAACACTACACATTACATATGTTTCTTAATTCTTAATTTATGTTTGCTGATCCAGTACAAATAACCCTTCATTTTGATAACTGGGTTTATCACATAATTGCAACCACATAGCAGATTATCTATTCACAAAGGAAAGAGTTTCTTGAAGGGAAGAGCATACTAAAGTGAAGCACTGCAATCACTCGATCTCTCACCTGCTTCCACGACATGCTCAAGGGTGGGGAAGCGCTTGCGGACACGAGTGCTGATGGAGCGTAAGATGAGCACAGAGGACAGGTTGGCATAGCGCATCAGCGTTCGTCTGAGGAGGCGACCGCGGTCGTCTGTGCCGTGGACGTTTCCGGACACCACCATCATGAGGTTATCAGGCAGTGGGAAGCTAGTATACTGGCCCCACCAGCGCTGGAAAGCCTGTGTGATATAGAAGCCTGGACAAGGCAATGTGAGGTAGCTGGGAATTTTTTTATTAAATTTTATTTGTTTATTTTTTGACACTAACAAAATTCAAAGAACATAGTAAAATGCACGCCGGCTGGCATGCAAGAACTCTTGAGTGAATGAACGGTTGGTTTTAGGAATCTTGTTCAGTTCCATGCAGGCATTTGACTTACCGAGAACAAAAGACATGGGAATCAGTTTAGCGAACTTGTTACAGTGACGAGCAGCCTTCTCGAAGAGCTCCTGCTGGTTAGCAGTGAGGATACACCTGCAATGTACACAACATCAGGAGTCCTGCTTTGAGAGGCTGGCCCTGGGACATAGACCTTAGCAATTAGACATTGACTAGAGTTTCGCATGTCCGATGCAGACCGAGAGATGTTACCTGTATATAACACTGAAGAGGCTGTAGAATAGGCAGAAGACGAGGAATTCTTTATACAGCAGCTTGTAAATGCTCCCCTTCCATCTGAATAGAAGCTTAGTGAACCCAGCAAACCTGGCATTAGCTACCTCCAGAGTGTAGGACACAGTCATGATGCTCAGGACTCAAAAAGACTCCTGTAAGACACCAGCAAAGAAGGTTACGATAGATACCATTGAAATAAAGCAGACTGACAATAAAAAAGTGTTGTTGGGTTAAACAATACTTCACCTGGACTTGCCTCACGATATAAAAAAAAAATGTTTTATAACTTGTTATGGCAAATTTAAATGTGTCTAATGCATAGCGTAGTGCTGTAAGTACATACACTGTGAAAGGAAACTCATCACTCATTCTCAGCTTTATATCCTCTGTGGAAGGGCAGAATCCAATTCATTCTGTGATTTGTGGTTTGGGAACTAAAGACATATCAAGGCACAGTGAATCTGCACATGGTGACATGCTTTCTCAGCATGAGTAATTACTCCATGTAGTTCTCTGTCCTTACTAAAGTTAAACATTGTAAATTATAAAGATTAATGAGCTGAGTGCTGTTTAATAGTATCTGATACAGTGTGAGAGAATCATGATTTTCAAAAGATGATTTAACTGCTTTGGTAAGTAGATAGGGATTGTTGCATAATTCACTAATTTTAAAATATAGGCGTGTAAGATAGATGCTGGCATTGTGAAATCAAAGCACAAAAACCTTTTCACTGAGGATTTATTTCAGCAAAGAATGATAAATGTTTATGATGAGATAAAGTTTTTTAAGCTTATTTTAGTAGCTGCCCAAGGACAGGGTAATACCAAACCCTTAAGTCAACTTCTGCTTTAGAGGGACTGGTAGTAGCAAGGAGTTTGTAGCATCATAAATGTGATTTTACCTGCCAGTCCAACGGTGTTCATGCAAATGATCAGATTCCATTTTTTTAATTATTGCAGTCATGCTGGATTCTTCCGGAAGCACTAATCAATGCACTGACCCTTCACCTGTGAAAAACTGGGTCTTTTAAATGCAAATTATGTCACTACATGAAACATTTGCACAAAGATTATTAAGTGTAAATACATAATAACATAATAATATTAAATAACTTTTGTTAATATTGGATTCAGTCTATTTTTTCCCTAATTTTATTGGGATACAAACAACAAATCAAAGATTTTAGGATCATAAAATTCTGAAAATTTTCTGTGAAAACATACATTGTAGTTTGTCACTTTGTTTGAAGGGGCCAAATATCTGTAAGGCATTTTTCATCTTAAATTGAAAGGCTAAGTAACTATAAGCTACAAAGTCAAAGAATATCATTTATAACAGAGAAGACAAACCTTTAATAATAATACAAATAAATCAAGAACAGATTTAACACTCGTAAAAGGTGATTTTGTTTACTGCAAAAAAAAAAACAACCTGTTTTTATTTTATCCAAATTAATTCTGAATTTCTCTACCACACATACTTTTTTTGTTCCAGTATCCTCATACAGCATTATGTATAGAATGGAAAAGCAGTACCAAAGAGCCTGGATCCCCTCTGTGCTGGAAGCTACTGCTGGACCCAGAAGAGGGATGTTCCTAAGGCCAAACATAAGCTAAACCCATACACTGTACATTTAGAAGTGTGTCTGTAAACATTTGAAATGTAACAGCTTTATTTATGAATATGTAATAAATCATAAATGGAGAATTTGCACCTATAAAAACTACATAGAAAAAATTCAGAAAATAGATTTGCAGAAATTAGCAGAAAATGTGCTATAAGATCCAACATATTTTAGTTTGAGAAGAACAAAAAAAAAGGAACTTTTGTTGCAGAGTATAATAGTTTGTAATGAATAACCATTCCCATGTTATTATGTACAGGAGTTTTGTTGATATTCCATGGTTAACTTACAGTGAAAGTGCCTGAAAATGAATATAAAAACATACAAAAATATACATATCGGATACCGTATATCCAGTATGTTTTCAACTGGATATCATATTGCTTATCATACTACTAACAATACTTTAATTCAGATCAATAAATTGATTTAGTTCAATGCTATAATTCGGATGTGATTGATACCAGTTCAAATCATGAAAAATTATTCAGTGAATGACTTCAGTGAACTATATGAATTGAAACTTTTCAGTCATATTGATCATGCAGATTGTATTGCTATTATGGCTCATCCCATCAAAACCAATTGTGTATATTATCTGACACATATTTCACATTAACACTTCAGTCTTGCTTCAAAGCCCTGTAAGAGTCACACCACAGCAGCCCCACCAGGGGGCAGTATAAGCATACACTGAGAGGTTTTTCCCTGTTTTGGTAAATGGCAGAGATTTCAACTGCTACCCATACAGGTACTAACAGAAAAAGACTTCAAACTGAACAAAGAACAAACAATGTACCTATTGTTTAGATCATTTCATTTCTTTTTTTTTTCATTTCCATTTCCTTTATTAGTTTTTTTTTTCCGTATGATTTATGGCTGTTAAACTGTTAGGGTTAGGGTTAGGGTTTCTTAACAAACCTTGAGTTTTGTTTGAACTATAGAAGTGGTGACAGTGGGTAACATGTGCATTTGCATAGAGGTAACCTAAACAGAATAAAGATTTAAATAGTGGTATGGTGAAGGTTTCCTGTAGGCTCTCGTTAGGGCGGGACATCAACAATGCTCTAACCAGCAAGGAATGTCTAGGAAAAGTTGCACCCTAGTTCTTACCCTAGAGTGGACGCTTTGAAACTGTCCTTCACTTAAGATATTATACCACTCCTTTCAGGACATATTATTGGTGTCTATTGGAAATGACACCAAAAGACACCAAATTAGATATGTACTGGGAGAGAGTGTGATACTGCATTCTTGGAAATCATGTTGGGTAAATGTCCAGACAGTATACTTCTATTTAAAATCTTTCAGACCTTTTCATGAAAACCTGGATTATCATCCCAGTGAGAAAGATGTCTACCTGTGAGCTGAATGAACAAGAAAACCCTAAAATTACCCTTAAATTATTTAAAAGTTCTGGAAATATAGTGCCCATCATAGTTTCAACACACCTGGTTTACAATGGCACTGAAGGACTTGATTAACCTGATGGGATGTGTTAGATCACGCACAGAACTAAACTCTGCAGAATATATTCACAACTGCAGCCACCTGTGGTTTAAATACAATTAGCTCAATTGTTTCTGCTTTAGAACGAGTTTCTTTAGGTTATTTACTATTAATTTATGCACCTTGAGCTTCACCTTCGAATCTGAGTTGGGAGACATGCCTCCAACACCTCCTTTTTGGATTGTTGTGTCAGGCTACAATTACATAGTTTAACAAGGTGAAACCACATTGTGGGAGTAATGCTGCAAAATGGAGAGCCTCCACCCAAACAAATGATCAAAAAGCTTCCTTTAAAAGCCAGAGATGACGGCTGTGCTGGCTGTGTGGGCATCAGTCCTAATGGGACGCCGAACCTCAATGCTATAGTTGCCACGTCCTAAACAGAGTGAAACTGGAGTGCAGGTCCACAGCTACTGACTGATTTCAGACACTACTGAACAGAGAGGGTGACAGCTGAGCCAGGCAGGCAGAGAAAACACACAGGTACGCACGTTTCTGAATGGCAGAGTGTCAAATCAGGGCCATTACAGTGAAATTACACTTTATTAAACTTGTTATGGGAGGTTTCAAATGAGAGCTGAATCAGGGTAAACAGACTTTATAGATTTCGCTTTTTTTTTTTATTAAAATCAACAAATATCACCAATCAACAAGTATCACTTTTGTCATTTTAAAGTTAACATCTAAGGAAAATATTGAGTGAGTGAGTGTTATACAGAGTCCCTGTGTGTAGTTAAATACCTCAGATCTGCATATGTAGAATCTTTGCAAGTTTTTCATTCTTTGCTGACATCTTCGGATTACTCCAAATCCTCTCTTACTTTGTTTAAGACTGGATCAGGTCCAGTAGAAAATGTTGGCACAAAATATTGGAAAGCAAACTCCAAACATCACTTCCTGGTCATGCGTAAGAATAAATATTACAGTGTAGATGACAAAAATATACCTATAAATATACTATAAATGTGCACCTTAAAAACCTCAATCAGGATTTGAACTTTTATTTATTTATTTATTTGGATGCTTCTGAATTTGTAATAGGCTTGACATTAGTCAGCTGAACTACATGACCATGGAAGCAATACCATCTTGGCTCTGTTTCAAACAAATCACCACACAGTCATTGCTTTTAGGTGACTGATTTTGAGGAATTCAACTTGAAAAAACGATTCTGCTTGGAGCTTGAATGGGTTGCGTATATCATGTGACATTATAGGTTTGAACAGTACTTTTAGTGTCTTTTTTTTTACTTAGTATTTACTTATTAGATGCAGTAGTTTCATTATTTAACTTATGAATTCCTGGATGGTGAAACCGGTTTATACCTTATTTTGTAACTATATATATATTGAGAAACCTTATTTTGTAACTATAATGGATAATGTTTCTAAATGTTACTATGTGATACTGATAAATCTGTATATAAGAATATACTAGCGATTTGTAACAATTAAACACATGTTTAAGATACTCTATATATGAGTCTTGAACTAAACTAGTTTAAAATGTCTCTAAAATACAGACAAGTAAATAAATCAAATAAGACGTGCGTGGTTCTTTTTTCCATACCTCCTGAAAAGCAAAGTTGAAATGTTATGTTCCATAAGTTGAGGGTAAGAAAATGTAACAAAACATATAAAGACACAAAACAACCTTATAGTGGATAATTGCTTCACTCCTACCATTCAAATGATCTTCCATTATCTTTCACTCGTGAGTGCAGGTTTGACAAGAGAGCTCTTATCTGGGAAGTCTCATGATTTGACTAGCACAGGGTCACTGGAATATGGGTCTGCTTTAATCAATGAACGCATGCACTGCATTTATCTGCCTGTGGTAAATAACAAGATTAGCTCTAATTGTGTGTATATCAGATGAGAAGCTTCAACTGAGCTGATGTTCTGAGCCCTCAGACTCTTTAGTCATAACCTCTTATGTATGTGTTGACACCAACAAACACAGAATGGAAAAAAAAAAACATTTTGACATCAGTTATATGAGTTACATGGTCAATTACAAAGAGGTGACACTCCTTATCCAGTGGTTCCTGCGCCAGGGTATGGAGTCCCTCTCCACTGTCCACTTTGGTGTTTTGTATGTCCTACCATACATGACTATACAGGGCTTGATAATTATCATATATAAATTGACTGAGCTGTGTTACATGAGGAAGAACAATGCAGTGTAGTGTTCCCCCAGGACTGTGACTGTGAACCAACGTTGTAATCAAATTAGAAAGAGTTTGTACTAAATCTAAAAGACAGAAAGGTGAAACTGCAGCAATCACAGGGCTAAAAATGAGTTCTAAGCTTATCTACACAACTGAAGTTCACAAATTCTGCCTAGTTCTCCATGTGACGCATAACAACAGTAGCTAACATAAATGCAGTTTTATACCAGTGATACTGAACTGCCAGTGCAAGGGGTACCTCCCTAATTTACCACTCTGAATTATACTCTTTCAGAAGGGAACCAGTGCTTTCAGAAGGGACCCAACAGTAAATCTTGAAAGCCTGATTACACTGATCTCAAGGTTCTTGGACAAGAGCAAACACCTGCCAGAGTGTCATGAAAGATCCACACTCTCATACTCGCCATGGTCCGAATCCTCGATCTCAATCCCAGGCACTAGGCTGTAGTATTTGGTTGGTTGGGTCATGTAAGCTTTTTCTCGGTCAGCTGAGTCTTTCATCACCTCAGACACACTCACTGTCTCCAGATCTTGCTTACTGCCCAGTTCATGGCTTTCTTCCCTGGCAGCTGTGCCCTCCACAGATGGGGTGGAGGGCGGGGGTCCCAGGGAGTCCATGGAGCCCAGCTTGACCTCCACCTCCTCGTAGATATCTCGTGTGCTGCCCAGGAGGGTGGAGGAAGGTCGTAGCATCAGCTGGTTTCTCAGCATGACATCTTTCATGCTTTCTCCATCTGCCGGCATATCTCCAGGGGACGGCTTGTCCCGAGGCCAACGCCCGTTCCACTCTGGCCTGGCAGGCTTCTTTCGGGGCGTGCTGAAAGCTGGGGTCTCCTTCCTCTCCCCTTTCCTGCCACAGCACCAGCAGAGCACCAAGCCCAGGAGCAGGAGGAGCGGCAAGAGGATGAAGAGGGCAGTGAGGCCTGGCAGGCGACATACCTCCCTGGCATGCACAGACCACACTGACCTGCCGGTCATGCTCTCTGGAGAAGCACAGGTCAGGTTACCCACTATGTCTTCCAAGGTGCTGGAGTTGTGTTGGGGAGCAGCCTGGAGCTTCTCCACTAGAGGACAGGTACAGGCCCAAGGGTTGTCCTCAAGGTCCAGCTGCTGGAGGGAGGGTCTGAGGACTGAGCTGGGAACGGACCGCAGGCGGTTTCCACTGAGAAGCAGGACTCGTAAGGATTTCGCATTCTGCAGGAAATCTGCTGGCAGGTCCTCCAGAAGGTTCCTTCCCAGATCCAGTACCTCCAAACTGTAGGCATCAGTGAGAAAGCCATGAGGCACTGTGGTCAGGTGGTTCTGACCCAGGTACAGCTCTTGTAGTGAAGAAGGAGTAGACCCCACAGTGATGGAGTCGATTTGGGTGAGGTTACAAAGAGACAGGTCCAGGATCTTAAGTTCTGTTGCAGAGCTAAAAGCTGCCCAAGGCACATGGTTAAACAATGAGCCAGTAAAGTTCAGACAGCAGGTGCCATTAAAGAGACTTGAAGGAAACTGAGGCAAAATGGTGGCTACTGGACACTCACACCTCTCAGTTCGTCCTTCAGATACCAGGCAGAGAACAGAGAGGATGCCACAAAGGGAAAAGATTCCTACAACAAAAAAAAACAAAAATTAGAAAAAACACTTCTATATAAACAAAATGAAAGAAAATGAACAGTATTCACGTGAACTGCTAGGGATTTTAAAGCTACTCCAAAAAAAATTCTATATTCTTATGTTGTCTTTGTGATTTTGCTTTTATGTAGTTGGTGACCTTAAGGAATCTCCTAGCTTAAGACTCAAGGTCTAGGAAGTCCCTGGTGTCGAGCATTGCTGCCAAGGTTTCAGGGCTCTTGTGGTTTGTCTAAGGGTTGCCTTGGTGATGAGGTAAGCTTGGGATCAGGAGTCCAAGCTATGTGAGCAGGAGTCAGAGTTACCGCTCTGTGACTGGTTGGTCAGGAAAAGAACAAATAGGCATATTTGCTTGTAGCTGTTGTTGTAGTGGATGTGTGCAGCCACAAAGCAAAGACACCACTTCATCTTCCAGTCATGCTTCTGTTTTATTTCTAAAATAAACTACATTACACCTCCAAATATGACATCAAATAACAATATCAGTCCTTTTCATCAACCAATGCAGGTTGGTCTTCAGTTGATTTAGTATCAGTATCAGTATTGATTCCTGGTGTGAATCAATAAGTGTCGGTGATGGGAGCACTTTGCTTTAAAAATTTCTACCCCTTTGCTTAGCAATGGCCTGTGTTTGTGTGTGTGTGTGTGTGTGTGTGTGTGTGTGTGTGTGTGTGTGTGTGCATGCATGTTTCCTTTCCACCACCGGGGTAGCCGTGACAGCAGCAGGCTTTCCTGATGTAAACAATGGTGAGTGGAATGTGCTAACTCTCCACCAGTAGAGAGAGTAAGTAACATGTCTGCATAAGGAGGTGATAGGAAACCACCTCATGACCACCTCCACAGCTCAGTACACATGGGGAGGTGATAGGAGACCACCTCTACTTCTCAGTACACATAGGGATGTGACAGGAGACCACCTCTACTGCTCAGTACACAGGGAGGTGACAGGAGACCACATCTACTGCTCAGTACACATAGGGAGGTGACAGGAGACCATCTCATGACCACCTCTACAGCTCAGTACACACAGGGAGGTGACAGGAGACCACCTCTACTGCTCAGTACACAGAAAGGTGACAGGAGACCATCTCATGACCACCTCTACAGCTCAGTACACATAGAGATGTGATAGGAGACCACCTCCACAGCTCAGTACCCTCAACACTCCTCTACTGTGGATCTTATGAAAATTGACAATCAAAACGCATGCAGAAACTTTTCAACAACAAAGACTCAGTTGGCAGTTCCATCATAAAGCTGATTTCTTTTATGCACTATACCTAAAATTGTAATTCAAAATTAATTTAAAATGTAAATTCTAGTATTCTGTAGTTTGACACTAAAAAAAATTGCAGACAAAATCTTTGCATGTCAATTGTTTTTTATCAAATCATATATGGAGTTCTTAACCCTTTTTGTAACCAGAGTACTGGATTATATATCAGAGCAGAAAACCAAACAGGGCCTGAAACAGGAGGGTAAGGTCAGCGTGTAAACTTTGAACTGCAGTGATATGTAGGGTATGTCGCCAAATTCTCCTTCCACTCCTCCTCCCATTCGACGGTAATAGAGAGATTAAGCAACATTTACAAACATGAGGCAGGAATAAGATGTGATTCAGGCGTGGAACACACCCTCAGAGCAAACGCTGTTCTCATTGTCCAGATCAGAGTTTTAATAAACTTTCCATGGATTGCGGCCATCTGACCACTAACCTCCAGTGTGGCTCTGTGAAGTTTATTAATTCCTTATTGTGACAACTGGATTCTTTGAAATAATTTATCTGTTCTATGGGTTATGTTATCTATTTATTTATCTGTCCCACTGGATTCTGTTATCTATTTTGCATTCACATTCATTCCGGAGAAGTCAAAGGTTGGTTTTCGAAGCAGCACAAACGAGTAGCAATTTGTTAAGTGGGGACGCGTTACTGTACACACAATAGAAAGTTGCCTTGGTCACCAATGCATTAAAGGAAGCGCGTGGTAATATTAAAACGCAAACCACATTATCTCACCACAGAACAATGTCGGCAGTTACATCCCTTTCCTCTATGATGACAGATATAGATTACACGAGTACACCCCTCTTTATTCTTAAAAACAAATTCATTTTTTTAAATCATACATGTTAAAACAAAATACGTAATAGCACTATGGTTATTACCATTATCCCAAGGATCACCACGAATATATAAAACACGTGCTACTGTGCTTCGTTTTCAAATCAAATGTTCTCGTATCGTATTCTCATAAAAGTTTTTTTAAGTGTCATACCTTTAGCGTTCATTATGATGACTTGTTGCTCTTGTTCTAGGATGCTGTCATCTTCGACGTTCGGGGGCTAAGCAAAACGCTTAGCACAGCAAACACGCGTCTCATCGCGTCATTCCACTTCGTGGTCTGTCATCTCTGTATATCACAGTAGCTGAGTGAAGAGGAGCAGTTTTGCTTCTTCCCCGTTTCTGTGCCTGAGTAGGTGTGTGTGTGTTAATACGAGACGTGCAGCAGCGTGTGTGGCGTTACAGGGTTTTCGAAATTTACTTGGAAGTGGTTCGACCAGATCTGTTGAGTAGTTAGGCTTCTAATTGTTTGACGAAGGTGGAATGAATGCGCACTCTTGTGGTTAATAAATGTAGACACTGGCAGTTAAACAGATTACTGATTTTAGAGAAAATAATATTTTATTTAAAGTCATTAACTTTTAAGTTAAACCGTAATGTGCTGTGCAAATAAAATGGTGTTTATGTATTATGTACAGTTATTGTCCGTCAATAAAACGAAGGCCCATAACAAGAACTTTTTAAAACGAACCACTAGATGGCGATGTTTTACACGTATTGGCTTTTCACAACGAACAGTGGGGAAACCTAAGGATTTACAGAAAACTGCCATCTTCTCTTTTCAAAGTGATTTTATTTAGGAAAGAGAAGTAGTCTGTAATCCAAATCATACTGTTGTAATATAACAGAAAAACACTGCAATTAAAGCACGTTGCCCACATACTGTAAACAAAATCTTACAGAGCATCCCTGGTGCTCTGGCTGATCTTTAATACTGTGCTACATAACATCTGTAAATGAGAGACTTTTGTCCGGAATTAACTTGTTGGAGTCCAAAAATTTGACTGAAGCTACTGATCCCCAGATGTATGTTCCAGCATCTCACATAACCCTGGTCACCTTGGGCCCAGAGTCAGAGAGATGACAGGTCCCTGTTTAACACTGATGTCCCTGTTTGCCAGGCATCATGTCTCAGCATACAGAGAGTAGATCTGACCCAGGCAGTGGTCGTACATGTCCATCTGGAGCAGGTGGCCTTCATCGGGGCCGGCTGAGAGAGAATGCCCACTGACTGTCTGAGTGTCCTGGCTCAAACCAAAATCCACTAAACAGAGGAGAGAATTCAAATCAGGAAAAACAGAGAGAGTGTTTAAAATAGGACAAAGTGATGAAATTTAGCTGATTTCTTGTTTTGTTTTGTTTTTGGCTGTTGTTCTATTTCTGGTTGAGAGCTGTCCGGTAACACCCCCCCCCCCCCCCAGGATATTCTCAGTGTGATGATCAACCAACAATCAGTTAGAATCTACAGTTCTTCAATTAACACAATGAACCATTTCACACTCACCAGAGGGGGAAGGATTGGGAATGAATGGGTATCCATGCTTGTCACAGTTGTGCAGCTCTGCTCCATTATCTTCAATATCATTCCGGTCTGACTGTCCATGGAAGCTCTGGAATCCTGAGAATTGAGATGAGGCCAGTGAGACACCAGCATCAGGCTACAAATACAACAGATAATGTAAACGTAAATGTAAATATCTTCATAATATGCTGCTGGTTCCGTAACAAGCTGAATCAAACCTTAATTTTGAAGATTTGTGTCATTTAAATAAGTGTTTAAAGATGCACATAAGCTTCTCTGTTCAGGATCCACTGCGCACATGGATCTGATTATATCATCCTGTTTAACTGCCTATCAAGCAGTTGCTTGACGCTGACATAAAGAAGCCAGAGTTAAATCATTACCACTTGTTATGGCAAACTAACCACACACACAATGGGGAACAATCAAAAAAAACTATAAATCCCCAGCAATAACAATAGCTTCCTTCATGGAAGGCCGTGTGTTCCCGTAAGCAAGGGACTTCCTGAAAGAGGCTGTAAAAGACCCTAAAGGAGACATTTTTCATCCACAGTGCTCAGCTTTCCTAGATAAGTTCCACAATTATGGCCTACGTTTTTTTTAAAAAAAACAGCTTTCATTTAAATTATCCACAGAGCAGACAGAGTCAATCATAAGAGTTTTTTTTTCTTCGTTTGTTCATTTTTTTAGACGTTTTTTAAATTATTGTTATTTTTCTCATTTTGTTGAATGAACTCAAGACCAGACAACTTGCCTTGTTGCCTGACAGGCATTTCGCATTGAAACAGGACGAGGTTTTGAGTTGGGCTCGTTGAGGGTGTTTGTTTGACAGGTGCTGGTGGGACATCTTCTGAACTGCTGGCCAGGCTGCATCCAGGCAAGACTGGACAGGACAGCCTGAAAGGACAAATCATTAGAAGCGGTTAAACGTGTCGACATTTCCTTTATATGAACTCCTACTACATTTCTCCTGGATCAGTTGCCTCTTACTGCAAGTTTTAAATGCAAAGCTTTGGTAAGTAACAAGGCCAGGCATAACTGAACTCTGACAACCATTCACAGAACATCTGCACAGGATGAATAAACACATCGGTTTGGAGGCACCTAAACGAGCCTCATTCTCCGTAACGGTTACTGACGCTGCTGCTGGCCGCGTTCGTTCAGCTCTCGCAACAATATGCGTGAGTAAGCAGTGGAAGAACGCGTCTATTCCAGACTCGTTCCTCTGACTCTCTCCCACGGCGCCCGCGATCACGCATGAGTGGCAGTTACTCAGGGGAAAGCCGGACAAGACTGACGGCTCGCCCGCTACGCTACCAGAGAGAATGCTATTCAAATTTCATTCCGCCCTCCTCAAAGAAGCAGCCTCATGCCCTTCACGAGACGCAGACCGAATGCCCGGATGACGTCGCTGTCTTGCGAAGAGCTGAGCAGGAGTTTGGCCATGGTTTTCCTTGGCAGGGTCCGCGTGTTATTCATAAACAAGCCGCTCTCTCGTCAGTACAATTCACATCTGTTCAAATGGAGGCACACTGCAGCCTGAGGCAGTGGTCCATGAACTGAAACTCGGAGAATCTAATAGGGTTTTTTTTTTTTTTAACTCCGAGATGATTTAGCACCTAAAACATCAATGTATCCTTCACTTCCCATCTTCACGCTTAACAAACTGTAAATGGAAGAGAAAAATCTAATATGTGTATCTTGTTCAAAATAATCTAAGTGAAAATCTGAACCAACTGAGCTAAATTAACTCCTGCTTAGTGAGCATCAGAACACAAAGTGTCATTATGTTCATAAACACTCATAATATGTCGAACAATAAATTTGTCACTGATAAATTTTTGTTTATGTTTGGAACAATGTCAGGACATATCAACAAAACAGCATCTTTGTGAAGCTGTTTTGTGAAATACACAAATCGGACTGGGATCCATATTGGTTAACTAATGAAACCGCAAATAAACGGGCATACTGCAGACAAACCAGCAATCAACATCTCAGGTTTGGTTGAACTCAGGTGTCCAGTGAGAGAGAGAGGTAGCAAGAGTGACACAGTGAGAGAGTGAGATAGTGATAGTGTGCGTGTGTGTGTATGTTTGCGTTGTGCACAGGAGCCCTGGAGCCCTGCTTCCTGGCAGTGTGTTTTCAGCCCCCAAACCGGGCCCAAAGCAGCCCGATCGTGTCCAGCCGCCTGCACACCCTCCGGGCCACGGGTGAGAGGGAGCTTTCATACAGTGGGGTGGCGGCCAGAATCCAGCGCCACTCCGCCGCTCTCCGCGACCAACACCAGGCCGCCGCCAGCCAGGGCCGCAGTGAAAGAACCACTTAAGCAGCGCGACGAGAGGAGGGCTGGCAGGACAGCCTCAGGCCGACTGCCACCGCGTCGGGGCCGCAGGACACGGGAACGTTACTGAAGCTGACGCAGCTCGCAGGCGCGACCCCTTTTTCCACACGCAACCCCCTGGCAGGAGGGGGCACGCGTCTTTCTCCGCCGCGCCACAAAGACAGGCCTGCGGATTACGTCAGGCATGACGGAGAGCTCCGTCCAAATGACTGTATAGCGGAAACGCCTTTGGACGGAGAGAAAGCAGCCTGTGAACATATTTGGCTTCGGTGGAAAATGCAGAGGGCAGAAGGAACAGCCAGTACTTTCTGAAGTGCAGAACGGGATTGTAAACTGCTGTTCTCAGGGGCAGTTGCTGAGCGCTGCACTGTGAAAAGCTGCCCTGGAAAACAGATCCAGTTTAAGTCATCAACCAGAACGCAAACACAAAAGGCCTTTTGGTCAAACATCTCCACCAACGCATGGAATATGTTAATTATTGTTCATCTGTAATTACCATTTAACACATTAACACACAATGCAATTGAAGAATTCTCTGTCCTATATTGAGTAACAAAACATTACAGTTCCATGTTCTTCACTAACCGTTCAACTTTGCCATCATCATTAATGAGCACAGGGTATAACTAGACTAAATGATGACACCAGTTACATAAACTAAATCAAACTGCGCACATTCGTTAATCTTGTAAAATATCATGCTTGCATTTATTTAAACAATTCCTGCTTCTGACAGTTTGCCCACAAGTCTTAACACACACACGCCATACCAATCCATCACAAACCAGAAAGATCGCCGAAAAAAAACATGTGAAACAACAACTCATTGTTGCCTGTGTATCCACATTCTGATGTTGAATGGCAAAGTAAATATAACGCTGTTAAACAACATTTAATCTCCTCCAAAACCATTTGGGAGCTGTAGAGTGAGTACTCTGGTAAAAGGGTCTTTCCCTGAGGATACAAACAGCACGTCAGTTATATCACTCAGTCAGTCCTATCACTGGTAGAAATCAAGTTCCTTAACTAGAAGTAGAAATGCACTCAGACAACAGACTACATCTTACATATCCTGCCCCATGTCCGTTGTACATTAACAAATGTTTCAATGTAGACTGTAGTAACAATAGCACAGCCAAGCATATTTCTTTACGAGTACAAGAAGAAACAGAAACAATAATAAAACAATTACGAATACGACTAGTGTAGTCAACCCCCCAAAGCTTATAGTGGTCATAATTACAAACAAATGCTCATATTACTGCCCCACTGAGGTTATTGGAGCTCTTACGAAATCTTACATTAACTTCATTGTCCTTCTATTGGGTAAACATCTTGGTGACAGTTTATTTCCACAGAATAAATGCCATGTGGGATGTGCACATATTAGTGTTAGAATACAGTCAGCAGTGAGCATTACATATAAGCACATATGCAAATGTAACATCGCAACAGACAGAACGTAGTAATGTGTCGCTACATTTCAAAATACCTCTATTTCCCCGGCAACAGAACTGACTAAAAGTTATGTAATACACACGCACACGCACACACACACACACACACACACACACACATAGATCTGACATTCTTGGTAGCGCTTCACAAAAGCTTTGCGTCACAATGAGCATCTTTGGAAGATGGTGTATTCGAAGTGGTACACCATAAAACCATGACTGCTGTTTTAGCATTTCAGAAAACCAACCCATTGCTCAAGGAAAATATGCTGTGCAGATGGAGACTTTCAGTGACAAATAGTTTATCACCAACAACAAAAATTGCTCCCATCTGTAGAATGACTTAACTCATATTTTTCATGTTGACTGTTCGAAGAATTTGGGCATGACAGTTATGTGCTTAGGTAATAATTCAACCAATACAAAACCTTAGATTCCGCTTGTATCTCATGTGACGTTTACATCCAGTACATCCAGACTCATCATCTGTTAACAGTCGACTGCCTGCGCCTCACCTGTGGGAGGCGCTCTTGGTGTTGAGCATGGGCGCAGGCTGGGTCTGGTGACTGGGGTCGCTGAAGTCCACGCTGCTGTGTCTGGTGGTCTCTACCAGCACTGTGTTGTCAGTTTCTGATGAGGTGATGTTACACGAGACCCTGCTCCCAGAGAAGACTGCTGAGAGACAAAACACACCAGGTTAACTTACACCCTTCTGCACTTGGTACGTGTGAACTGGACTGTAGAAGTATCTACTGTTGTCAGGAAATGTTTAGAACACACTGTAAAAAAAACCTTGGGTATTTACAATGATTACAATCCTGCTTACAATGACATACTAAACAAAATTTTGTGTTAGAAGATTGTAATGCGACACTGGAATTGTATTGTAATCCAAACTAGAAATTACCCAACACAATGTTGCTTAAACATAACCTAATCTCAATTTTTTTAATTACCTTAGACATCAAAGCTTTAAAAACTCTGTGCAGAGATTGAGAGTGTGAGAGTCATTTTTTTCCAACTGACAGGAATCTGTATTCCTCTGTAATTTGAACACCGATATGGTTCTTTCTCAGTCAAAATGAGTAAATAATGAGACTTCTTTCCACCCACCAGGCCTCTTAGCAAAACTGCCAGTTGTCTCGGACTATTAGCAAGGACGGCTCTCCTGCATTTTCATTTGTGACGTTGACTATAGTGCTTTAATCCACCTGACAGGTTCTTGACTTGGTTATAGGCACTGAAGGCTGAGAGAGGAAGTGGAATGGAAAGAGCTTGGAGATGGATGTGTGCAGGGTGGCAGATTGCCCGCTCTGGGTGCCCAGTAATTCGGTAAACACACGGCTGATGATTCGCTTGGAACAACTGATCCTCAGAAAATGTGTGTAGCACTAAATTGAGGCAAAAAGAGAAGAGGAGGAAAGAGGAAGGAGGCCACGGTTCGGTGCCCATTCTTGCATGTCATCAGTAATGTAAACTGGCATATTTACACAAACATTTATTTAAAATGGCCCACATGGGCACGCCATGCATTTTCACACTTTTTCAATATCCGATCTTTTTCCAAAGACCCAAATAGTACGTCTATCATGCATTTCACAAACTACACACTACTTTGCTAGTACTTCTAATACTTAGACTTCAACCCTAAGAGGGAAAAAATGAGTACTTATGTGGAAAAGTTTTCTGCACTCAGCTAAGCTAAGATTTTTGGTGGAGAATCCTCATCAACAGGAATTTTGTTTTCCGATTAGCCCAAAAGGTACACAGTGATGATTTATAATCCCTGACCTGAATGATTCATGGTGCTCTCCAAATGTATAAGTGTAAAGACAAATGTGAATAAATTATCGCATGAATAAATTATTAAGTTGGGGTCTGAGATAGCACCTACCGGTAAGGCTGTTCTGTTGAAGTTCATATAAAGAACTGTGCTCTAGATGACTATGCCCATTCAGAGAGTGGGCGGAGCTGTGGAGGGGCTCCAAGGCCAGGCAGTCCTTCCCAATCACCCGCTCCAAATCCAAACAGCACTGATCCCATCACCAGGTGCGTGACCACAAAACACAGATAAATGCAAGAGTTTATGCACGGCCATTTGTAAAGAGGGTCAAGAAGAGATGTCATGAATGCCTGACTGTGCCTCTTTTGGTTCTGATTCATTGGCCTGAGGTTGGTGGGCATATTCACTGTGTGTCACCATCTGGGTCACTTGTATGATGGAATCCACTGTCTTACAGGAACACATGTGTTATTACTTACATAACCCATGCCATGAGAATACACAAAAGGCTTTCATTATTCACTTTTGCTTCATATGAGTGTGTAGCCTACAGGCAAACACAATAGGCCTTTTCTTTTAAGATCACTAAGGGAGGAGATGCATTACAAAGTGGACATACTAACCAGTATGATCTGATTCATTAGCTCATTGGGTTTATTTAATTAGCTGCACTAAGCGGTTATAAGGCTGCAAAGAACGAATGGAATTCTGGTCACTTAGAACTGGTGTCCTTTGCACAAATTTAATTAGAATAAGATTAAAGTACACTGTTTTAATGGGGATAATGCCTTACGTCCAAGGTTAATCCTAAAACATAAATCAGAGAGCCCCGTAAAAACGTCGCAGGGTATAGCCTCTCACCTTGTCGTGCGCGTGTAGGGTTTTGGAGGAGTGGGCCTTCACATGCTTGCGCAGGGAGCTCGGGTCGGTGTACCGCTTGGTACAACCCGGGAGCTGACACGCGTACGGCTTCTACCAGCGCCACAGAGTCGAGGATAGCATAAAAAGACGAGTGAGTCACTTAAGCACCTAGGCTTCTCTATGGAAACACAGAGTCTACACTAAAAAGTCTTGGTAAAAGTGTTGCCCACATGAATTAATTCATACTTGAAAACGCAAAAAAATATTCAGACATAGGTAATAAATACTTAAAATAAGCATAACAATTCAGATAGAACAGAGGACAGTCCAAATGTCTTCAAAATCTAAATAATACTAATATGTGGACATTTCCCCAGGTATTTCAGTCATTTTTCCCACTGCCTGGATGGAACACAGGTGTAGTTTAATATACAGTGACACAGTTTACAAATATTACGCTGCCCCCGCATCTGCCTGCTCCAAATACAAGCCATAGGGGAATGTGAATAAGAAACATGTTTAAGATATGACGTGATCAAAAATAAACAGCCCATCTCAGGTTTCTCCTGTGAGCCAAGAACAGGAACAGAAAAAAGCACAGAAGACGCGATATACAGGGAAGAGGAAAGGAAATACTTAGACACTCAAAGATGCTTCCCTGCTTTCATTACAAAATCTTACCTACAGAACGCAAGATGGAAATATAAACGTCGTTTAAATTAATAACGCAGATTTAAATAATGAGAACAACGCCCACTTACGCCATGGGTTTCCATTCCTCTTAAGTGCAGATAAATTGCGTGCGCATGTTCTTAATAGGCTATCTGAACCAATGGTACTTTAACCGAAGACTTACTGACAGAGGTTAAGGAAAGCATACAGCGAACGCGCCCTGCTGACTTCAGCGTGCGAGGGGCGCGAGATATGATTACTAGGGCGGCGGGGACCACGGTTGTATTAGTCGACCTGAAACCCAAACTGCAAACCCTGTTGAGAAAGACGTGTGGCTAGAGCGGGATGCCCCCGAATAGATCTCACCGCTCGACTGGAATGTAATTTCTTAACGTGCGTACTGTGTGTATACGGCTTTTATTGTGACAAGTCATGCTTTCACTGCTTTCTTGTTTTTAACCGAGGCCAATATGTACCTAGTGTGTGACTAGCAGAGAGGCACAGGAGGAGGCGTGAAAAAGAGATGGAGAAAGACAAAGCACAGGTGCTGGAAACCGGCGACCAGGAGAGACTAAAAAATAAAAAAGAGAAAAAGGGCGTCTTCAAAACATTTTACGCAAGGCTACATTCATTCAGACATTTATTGAGTGCTCATATATTATATATTTATTAGTAAACTAAAAGAGGCTATTGACATTACAGCATATAAAAGACTCTCCCCTGATTTTGCTGCACTAAAACGCAGGGAATCAATCTCACCGCAGGAAATCAAGCTCAAATTTAAGCATCCCATGATGCTGAACTATTATGTTCAAAAAATATTTTTATTTATTTACTGTTAGTTTTGTCTTGCTCACCGTGTCCAGGTGTGTGCGCTGGTGTTTGGCGCGGTCGCTGGAGTTGCTGAATGCCTTGATACAGCCGGAATACTGGCACACGTAGGGCTTCTCTCCCGTGTGACTGCGCAAGTGAATCTTCAAGTTCTCCAGACGGGAAAAGGCCTTGTTGCAGCCCTCAAACTTCACACGGACATGTAATTGCACAGGCATGTAAAACAAGCTGTGATTGGACAGACATAAAGAAAAAAAGCGTCTCGCAGCAAAATGATCATAGATTGTTCACCTAAAACTTTAGTAGTGTATTTGAATATATACTTTTGAAATAATGAAAACACATTATAAGAAGCAAAAAGTGTGGAATTTAGATATTTAGGTGAAAGAATGACGCTATGACAGACGACTACAGACAGAGATACAGACACAGAGAAAAGGCTTACTCTCTATAATACAGGGAGAAGAAGAATATCGTAGTTAAGAAAAGTTCAAATATAACTGTTTTTTCGCTGAACACGTATTTGGCTGAACATGTACATTTGAAGGCAAACTGTACCACACACACACACACACACACACACAGTTTATTATAAACAGCATGTTAAGGACATGGTTCCTTTTAGAAAACTGTTGTGTAAAATATTTGGGCTGGAACCAGACCAGAAAAGGAGTTAGCAATTGCAGTAGTAGCTGTAGCAGTTGATATGCTGTGTAATACCACACTCCTGTATGTGTAAAGTCCTGTAGTTTATTTACCTCAAAATTCAGAGATGAACATTGCTGACAGGCTTAAAAATATCTCATGCTGTATCTGAGTGAGCTCTGGGAAGCACTTTATAATTCTACAAACATTGGAGACCTTTTTCCTGCTTTGAAGGGAATTCCCAAATCTAAATCCAACATTTTACAGCTCTTTTGGTGAAAATAACATACTAGGATTTGTCTGATATAAAGAAAGAAAAGTTGAAATGACTTGACACTGGATCAGAACTTCATCAAAACCCACTGTGCTCATTGTTAGAGTGAAGGAAGGGTTGAAGGAAACAGCAGTGCAGAAGCACATGTGTGTTTGATAAAATCTCCTGCCTTGTGGCTATGAGAGCATTTCAAAATATGTAGATGGGTGAAATTATATCCTAATGGCTATCCAAAATTACTAAAAAGAAAACACATTTCCCATGTTGTTCACTGAAGGAGTAAATGAAACACAGCTTTATCAAAAGCGAGACTTTATTTTTTTACCATTATCTCTGCCCTTCTTTCAACAGTTCATTTTAAAACATGAGTCCAAATCCAGCTCGAACTCAGAATAGCCATTTTCACGTGTCATAAATGTAATTAACAATTTATGTTCAAGAAAATTGCCATGAAAAATGGCTCGTTTTCAGATTGTACTTTAAAGACTTGATAGATTCTTTTTTATTCGTTCTTGGCTTATGTGACTTAATAGAATCATAACAATCCAAGGAGACAAAAAACCAAACATTCTGACAGTATTAAAACAGTGCAAACGACAAAAAATGTTACACCAAGGACTTTTGGGCTCAATTGGACTATATAACATGTCCTGTGGTGTATACATCCCATAGCTTACAGGGGAAGGCATCCCTTCAGAGAATGTTCACCCAATTAGTGACCATCCATTCACTTCATTTCTCTACATACAACCTTCCAGTTTCACCACATCAGACACTCTGAGGTTAAATTCCAAGTGCCAAACAGTCTACGTTTTCCTGGAGCGAGCCATGAAAGATTTACGTGGCTCCATGACACATTACGAGTCCCTAAGGACTTAGCTCTTACAAACACAGTTTGTTTGTACACATTAAATATCCATCTAAAGCATCTGTGTTTTGAGAATACAATGTTCCAGTCAACTGTTCTTTGATGCTGTTGCTGACAGCAAACTAATATAATGTAAACCGGACAGATCATAAACTGCAGCTGTTGGCTGAATTCAGTTGTTATCTGACTGCTATGGATTTCCTTTCATTTCATTATATGGCATTAAATCTTATCTTATGGTGCCAAAAGCTGAACAGAATCATATTCTTTAGGAAAAATCACTCAAAGATCTCAGTATGAACATTGTGTATTCAAAATAATCATTTTCTACAATAAGAGATGGCTATTCCAGCAATCTTGAGCATGAATTCACACCAGGTAGAAGGTAGAAGTTAGCCTCTCTCATGTGATTAGGGAAAACCACAGTCTGATTACTGAACCAGGCTGGTCAGCTTTTAGCCCTGCAACAACAGAGGCTTCTGAATAACAACAGATCTATGATATGGGCTGAGACGCACACCTGCTACACTCAGCATCATACTAGTCAGCTGCAAGTCTAGTTAAAACTGCAACATTAGATTATTACAGAGGCTTTAAAAACTGTTGCAAGGTGACAAAACACCAGCTACTACTCCACCCAAATCCAACATCCTAGCCAGCTGTACACCATACACATATTTGGTTCATTCCGCATGAATGGTGCTCACTGACTAGTGATGGTTAAGAACTCACCATGCATCTGTTGGGCTTCTCGCCAGAATGGACTCTCATATGGATGAGCAACTTGTACCGAGCATTGAAAGGCTTACAGCGGCGAACGCAACCCGCCCAGAAACAGGTGAAGTCTTCTCCTTTTCGCTGATCAACATGAACCTTCTCGATGTGCCTCACCAGTTCCTCCTTCTGTTCATATGATGCTCTGCAGTCCATCCACTGGCATGGCTGTTCATTCCCACCAAAAGAACTCATCTTCTGATCCATATTCTCGGGGCAATGCAATATGGTACAAGTGTCTTTGTGAGGCCCTGCTGGACTATTGCTTGCATTTACCTGCTGGGTGAGTTCGTTGGTTGAACCTGGGCTTGAGCGGGGATACTGTTGCCCGTAACTGAGATTAAACAGTTCCTCACTATTCTCACTGGGAAACAGTTCCTTACTGCAAACTTCAAATTCACTCACTGGTTCTTGCTTGAGGGTCTTGTGAAACGGACACACTTCAGGAAGCATATCCTGCTGTGTGGTATCAGAGAGAAAGCCCTGGCTCATGGGTGGAGCAGGAGGAGTTGGAAGGGTTGGAGAACTGAGCAGGTCTGGTCCATTGCAACAGGAGTGTGTGGAGAAGGAATGGGAGAATGGAGTAGAGGGAGCAGAGAAGGTACTAGTTACTTGACAGAAGTCACTTTCACTTGGATAAGGCCATGGCAAGTCACCCTGTACTTCACTGACACACTGGTACATTATAGAGCCTTGAGTCGAGAGAGTCATTGAGGCCAAATCAAACCCTCCTGCAGTGATAATGGGCACAGGGGTCTTTGAAAGACTGCACAGGTTCATACTTTCCGGGTGAAATGAGTGAGTCAAACAGTACTGGCTGGAGGAGGTCCGTGAGTATTGGGAAAGTGGCTCTTCACCATAAATGCTGTTTGTGAAGCCACATTTTTCCAGCCGCAGTGCTGCTGGGCCAAGCCTGGTTGGCCCCATTATGCTACTAAACACACTTTGGAAAGAAAAATGTGGGATGAGTACTGTCAGAGCAGGGTTCTCTCTGGCTCTTGTAACCTCCCTTGTGATGTTGAAAATTCACACTGTTTTTTCCCCATGAGGTGAGTCTGTCCTGACTCCCAAAGCACCTGCATAATAATATAAAAATAATAAGTAGTGCAGAATATTGGTGTAATGTGTCATGCGGTTGGAAATTTTAAAAAGGTAAGAAGGCAGACCTTGGGAAGAGGTACTGGTGTGTAATGAGGTCAACTGTGGGTTGGTCTCATGGATGGAGGCATTTACTCCAATATCCATTTTAACTGGTAAGGTTTCAGTCTTTTTTTTTTAAAACACAGAATTCAGTCCAATTGTCACAAATTCCATCTTCAGAGTCTGTTTGCCAGCTCACTGCTAAAGAGAGACAATGGTTAAATCATCGTAGACCTTTGTCCATGTTTACAAATTTCAAGCAATTTCATTCAGTTAATTTAATTCATTCATGTTTCAAATTAAATGGTTTATTCAGTGCTCTATTTATTTATTCAAATATTATTTACACCCCAAGACTATAATCATGCATTATCAGTAAGAACCTCATAAATCCTTTCTCATCAAGCTTTAACACCAGTGATAATTTAAGCTTTCAAAAACCCAGATCTCTGAATTGGAAAACAATAAATCTGCCTTTAAATGTATGACTGAACTATCAAATATCAGAACTACCATGTGCAGAAAAACAAATGACTAACTAATGTGACGCTGAAGACTTTCAATTTACTCTGATATAATTAGAGAGCAAGTGAGCTGCAGGTGTACAGGTAGCTTCATATTTTAGGCAGCAATATAATGTGATTATTTCTTACTTCTGGCAGCAGTTCTTTGAGAAGGACATTTGCCTTATGAAATTCCATACCAACAACCCAATGAAATCAATGCATAAGGCCATCTAGACCTTTCACTGTGAATATATTAAAATTCACTGGTATTAATACTGAGTTGCCCATGAGACACACCACCACCTTCACACAGATTATACACTGTAAGAAGTCTTAGGCCACTTGGCTGTAGTGTGTGGAATAAATCAGGCCAGCATTTCTATCTTCTATTACTGTTTGAGTATTGAAAAGGACTGAATGAGCGACCTTTGGAACTTTCAAGAATCCATGATAGTCGCTGTTGAGTGTGCTTGTTCAAGCTTCGACCAAATGGCCGTCATGCTGGGCTTTTCACAGAGAACCGTTTTAAGGGTTTACTGGGAATGGTGTGAAAAGCTAAAAATGACCAGTGATTCCATGGATGAAAGCAGCTTGTGGATTTAAGGGGTGAAAGAAGAATGGCAAGAATTGTGCAAACTAACAGATGGACCACAATCTGAATTCAACATTTGTGTGCAGAATGTCATCTCAGAATGCACCACTTATCTATAATAACAAAAGATGATGTGCTGCTGAAAGCTCTCCTGAACAGACACATCCACCTTTGCTTTTGGTATCATTGCTAAAGGAAAGATCAGAAGTTGATGCAAGCAACAGGAATCCATGGAGCCCATCCTGTTTGGCTTCAGCTGTGCAGGTCGGTGGTGGCAGTGTGGTGAAGGGAATTTTTTTCCTGTGACACTGATACCCACTGAACGCAATGCCATCCCTGAACATCTTTACAGCCCTAGTTCATCCCTGGACACGTTCACCATAGTATTACACTCATCAGCAATGAATGATTCAAGAAGCATGGCAGCGTTTTAGTGGCCTGCACAGTATTTGTATCTCAGCATCATTTCAATAAGGCATGTTTGCAGCAAAGCTGTGTTTTTCACATACAACTGTTTTAAGATGTACTTTTTGCAGGCACCGCGCAATGCAACACTATCTGCATAATACAACATTCTTGCACAGTGCATCCTGCAAAATGCTAATACAAGAGACTGTGGAGACGCAACCTGTGTCTAGGCATATATTAAACCTTCAACACTGTGTATAGTACTAGCCTGTCATATAGAAGAAAAGACAAAAAATGTACTTTTCCTGCAGAACTTTTAACAGAGTAATAATACATATCATCAAGGATTTCTGTACATCTGCTACTGTTATTAGCTCTGTATTAACAATCTGACGCCCAGGAGGAATCTCTAGTGTGTTCAAGTGGAAGGAAACTGGAGCTAAATTTGTTGTATTACAACTGAAGACCAAGTGACTCGCACCATCTGGGGTGAAGCACAAGCAGTAGAGGCTTAATTATCCAAGGCCTCTGGAAAGCCACATTTTTAACCCATATGGGATTTTACTGACATGCCGTGTTACAGTAAATCTCTTTATGACTCTTCCGGTAATGAACTGCATTTGCTTCTTCACTCAGACTGTGGCAAGGAGGCCAATTAGGAACGCTGCTCAGCCTGTGAAAACACACACACACACAAACCGGATGAGTGTTCATAATGCAATAATGTGTCATTATTCAAACATGGGCCCTTTTCAAATAGCTCTGTAATGCGGTCGGATTGTGTTGTTAAAACCTTAATGACCTTAACATTTCGCATGCCTCATTTTTAGTGGTGATTATAAACTATTCATTCCACAAACACAGTGCATAACCAAAGGCAATAAAGACACCAATATAAAACTATGAGAATCAATAAGCTGTGACTACACCACTCATTTACTATTCGCTCGTCTAATAAGGTCTCGTTTCTCTCAGTACAAATATTCCTTGTATGCCAACCTAATACCCATCTCAGAGGGCACTGTGGTACAACTAATACCCATCTCAGAGGGCACTGTGGTACAACTAATACCCATCTCGGAGGGCACTGTGGTACAACTAATACCCATCTCGGAGGGCACTGTGGTACAACTAATACCCACCTCAGAGGGCACTGTGGTACAACTAATACCCATCTCAGAGGCACTGTGGTACAACTCACTATTAGTCAAAAGGTTCAAAGCAGTAATAGCATGGAATAAAACAATGAACTGAAATAATAATACACTGCAATAATACAACACAACACGCAAAAACAAATGAAATAGAAACAATAGCTTTGGGATTTGGTTGCACTCTACCACTGAGCCAGAGTTTTCAGGGGCACTACAGATGTTCGTTGCCAATAATCAGACAGAACATGACAGGCCATGTTTTCACTGGTGGAGAAATGACATTAGCGCACATTCAACTGTCCGTACCAGCATGGGAGTGACATCAGCAAACCTACAATCATTTGTAATATAAAAAAAAAAAAATCAAAAGAGCTTTCTGAATTGTCTCCATCTTAAACCAATTATGGTGTTGATCTGATCACTGCTAGAGGTAATCAGTGCGCATTATATGCTCTTGAAATCTGATTTAGTACGACTGAAAAAACTTCAGCAAGTCTTATTTGTGGCATTATAGTTTTTATTTCAGAGACAACCTTTTACAGAGACACTTTTATTGTTCCAGTAATGTGTGCGTAAGAGAAATTAATCAACCTGTTCACTAAGAACTTATTATTAGCAGGTGCCTGGCAGGATTATACCATGCAAAAAAAAAAATGTATTCATGAAGGTCTGTTTTCTTTTATGATGCCATTTAGTCATTCAGGATCTGATTCAACATCCAAAATATGAATCCTCTTAATTTCTTCAGTCATCTATGTAAAAATATCCTACTCTGGATTCATGTCGTTATACTTCAAGATTAAAATTTAATGCAAATGAATGAATTGCTTAACCAATTAATTTATTGATTTCATTATTAATTACAGCAAAAACTAAACTTTACACAAAGCTCGGTTTCTGCAGAGATGTGTGCTAAGACTGAACCCTGACTCTGACCTACACCAGATGCAGTAGAGATGAAACACTATGTACTGTGAGTGAGAGAGAATCTAAGACAAGCAAAGAGCTTCAGCCCCATCTAAACAAAGCTCATATTTGAATCATTCCACCTCTGACAGCTGTCTTTAATGTTTCCTCTGGTTGATATTGGACTAATAATGCATTTTAGTGCCCTTAGACTTGCAGTGTACTGGCAGACCTGAGCGTCCTCTTCTCCCACATCTCGGCAGCCGTGGGCCTTTTAAAGCACTGGCTAAAGAACACATCACTGGGGAGCAAGAGTGAACCACACAGCCTCCTGCTGGAGCAAAAACAACACTTACCAGCAAGTGTGAATCTGGGAGAAACCTCCACCGAACACAGATGGCAGGAAATTCCACTGAAATGACAGTGGCCCTATCCCAACCGACAGACATGGACAGAGCCTGTCCTCTAAATACAGAGAGTGGATGGACACACACACACACACACACACACACACACACACGGTCTATGCCCAACACATCTGCCAACACACTGGCAAACATACACGTTTATAAGAGCTTAGTAAAATGCATCCAGCTGATGTGTATTTCAAAAACCTTGGGATATTTTAACATGGCTTAGAATGATTGAGCTGTAAAAGTGAAATTGCCTCAATGAATTCAAATTGTAGATTATTACTGTTTGGTCAACAGAAAAAAGCAAATGGCTCTGTTAGTGTGTATATATACATACATATAAATATAAATTGTGTACTGCTCCATAAACAGCAGATTTACAAAATGCCAAAAAAAGTTATGTGGTTTCCATTATGTAGTTTTTTATTTATTTTAAAGACACAGCTCTGTGTATTAGAAACCTGGGGTTCACATTACAAGCTGCTTCTGTATGTCCAATCAGGCTTCCAATAATCTGATCCCCTCACTCTCCACTTTATGCAGAAACAGAATTAAATCTCTCAAGTGTAAGTCTTTCAATCTCCCCCCTGTGAAATGATGATCAAAAGAACTATAAAGAGCAAGACAGATTAAAATCAGAATCAGATTCAGAATCAAGCTTTATTGACTAAGTGTATTTGGATATACAATGGATTTGTCTTATAAATAGATCACGATACACAGAAAAATGGGTGAAAAATCACAAACATCCATTCCTAAACCTTCCATGCATACACAGTCACACATTTACACTGACTTATATTGAAATACATTTAAATAAAAAGTATTTTTAAAAATGTAAGTATAGGTGTATAAATATTATGTAGAGCCAGAATTCAAATCTGAATGCTATAAAACTCCATAAAACTCTCCACAATTCCCCCAATCCCCACCCGTGGACTTGTACACCACAGTGAGGCAGTTTTGTACGTGCACCCTGCTGCTTCTTGGCCTGCTACATGAACCCCCCACAGCCTTGCCGTTTGCCTCACATCATAATTTTTTTCTAAGCGTTCCGAGAACGTTCAAGGAATTTTGGATTGAGATATGATGGGCCAGAGTGGACGGGCCATTTTAAATAGCTGTATTGTCCAAACTGTAAACCAAAGCATCCACAAATGTGTGCAAGTATTGTTTAAACTTTATCTACTGCTATCATTTAGTCCAGCACATTTACCAAAATATTTGTTCAAGAGCATCTGCATTCATCCAGGACATTTGCGGCTGCATTTTTTGATCAAATTATGTACAATAACCTAATCTACAAAACGCTACATTTATATCAACATTATGAGCAGATCATATGTTTTTTACTGAAAAGCCCATAAATAGATGTAAGTGCACCACAAAATACATCCCAATCTTCTGAACTAATGATCAACCTAATCTACACAAAGTACAATTGAACAAACATACCCGGATCCTCTTTACTGTGCATATATACTGCAAAGTATAAATCTCACTCTGCTGACCTCAGTCACCCGGGAAACACACTCATGCAACTATGTTCGTCACTGCTTATAGTGTGGCCCATGTAACTATATACAATAGAGCACTTCCATTTAACAGCAGGCCATGAGAGACAGAATGGGCTTGGGGAAGTTGTTCTAACAATCCCGACCTTCTCTATGAGGACGAGCATCTCAAATGAATGCCAGGCTATGTAAACCAGCCTGAAGGAAGGCAGCAAAGATTTCAGCAGTTACAGCAAGAGAATGTCATTCTGTCACAGTCATTACTCTTTGACTACAACACCAAAATTTATTCCTCCAGCAAACTTTGAGCTAAATTGTCATCTGGCAGCAGTTTAACCAAGAGAGAATAATCCCAGTAATGCAGCTCGAGGTTAGCACTAATTCAGGCTCGTATGTACCTAATAAACACCAATTCCCACAGCTTTTGAAAAGCAATGCCAAACCTCCAAACAAACATAATTTGGTCACATTGGGAGATCTTTTACAAGAAAAATATGTCAGACAGATGGCAGTTAATAGGGTGTTTACCTAGCGCTTTAGTACTTTCTCAGTTAATAAGGTGTTTACCTAGCGCTTTAGTACTTTCTCGGTTCTTTGTTAATGCAGTGCAGTCCACTCAATCTCCCTGTGATTTCTTAAAGCAACCAACCAAACCTGTGTAACCAAATTATCCTCTACTTAGCAAAACAGTTTGCTCTTACCCTATAGGAACACAGTTCCTTTTTTCCAAGCCTTATCCCCTGTGGAGTTATCAATAAGACTGCAGTAACTGTGATAGGCAGGCATTTAAAACACTATCCATGTCACTTGCCGTAGAGATGTAGTGATCTGATGTGTGCCTACACAAATATCAATCAATTTTTAGACAGTGAAATGCACACATACCATTCAAGGTTCATCCTACTGAATGCAACCTGCTTGACGTGCAATTTCCTCCACTTTTTGAACGCAATACATTTAATAAGTTCCATCCCAGAAAAGTTGTTTATCATCCCATGAAGAGTAGGCCATGGGAAAGACATGACTCTCTGAGTCTCCTCTACAGGGACGAACATCTCAAATGAAACCCAGGCCAAGTATAACAGCCTCAAGGAGGCCGGCGAAGATTTCAGCACTTATAGAAAGATACAGTGTTTCATAAAGTGCGGGCGAAAAAAACACCACTTAACTATTTGCCAGACGTGGAAGAAGACAAAGGAACTTTCATTTGGACGTATAAGGAGTTCCCACATGAAAGTTATGCTTTATCATAAGGTTTCACAGAAGGACTGGCTTAGTCTATAAGGCAAATCTTTGTAGGCGTCCATATGAAATCCATTTAAGGATGTCCAAAACTTCCACATCACTGTATTCTTCCAGGTTTTTCAAAGCGCTGTTCTGTTACTGTCTTATACTGTCAATCAAAAGTCACGTCTCTTGTTACACTAGCGTTAACAGCAATTTTCAACATAGCAAACACATGATGCCAAGACCAACAAAGAAGATTAGAAAATATCGCGCAAATCAATTCCCCCATCTAAAAAAAAAAAACTTTTAAAATGTGTGAGAACCTGCGTGAGGACAACCGTTAAACCACGAACCTAGGAGGCAACAGTACTCACCCAGAACATTTACATTTACATACAGAACCAGTAGACCAGGTACGTCCTGCCGCATGCCTTTACAGAAACACCGCTGGAGGAGGACGTGGGTAGCCAGACCGTTTTGGGGAAAAGTTTGCTAAGTTCTTCATCTGTTCTCTTTCTTGCAGTGGGAAGTCCCAAGAAAAATGAACGGGGGGTGGTGTCTGACACTCGCCCCCAGTTTCACAAACGCAAGATTCAGTTGGGTCATCTCTTACAGGGAATGGGTGGGAAACGTAAAGACCACAATTCTCAGGATAGGGACTCTTGGACCTATAATTTTTCTACAAACACGGTTGAATTAAAACGTAAATATTGATGAACATTCAGTGACATCCGTTTTAGATTAATTCGTTGCAAAATTCTAAATGTTTCTGCATAAACATTCACAAATCAAGCATAATATGGCTTTCAAAACAAGCATTTATTTTCTTTGGACATCAACTGCAGTAACGGATTTCGTATGAATTTAATCCTGGTGCCCCTAGATGAAAACGCGCCAATTAGTCAACTAATATAGGGACGTTAAATATTTTTTTAAATAGTACAATTTACACTATACCTCAACTAAGACAGGCTCGTCTCGTTTAAATGTTAAAACAGAGCAAATCTGTTAATGAAATTTCATAAGCTATATTCTTTCGGCGCAAACCGACATTTATTAACCGTCACGGGCCAAGCAAATAAATAAAACAGCGACACCTACAGCAAGTTGTGATTAGTGCTAAAATTAAATGATTGCACCTGAAACTAGTCATTGTAGCAGGCAATTTACAAGGAAAGCACAAAAACACGTACAAAGGTTTATTAACTTCCAATAAAGTCAGAATACCAACGTATTTTAAAATGTGACAAACAATTAGATTTCTTTATAAAGGAATGAAAATTGATACTTTACAGTCAGGCCATTTAGGCATAATATTGACGCTTGTAGTAAGAACACCCAAGTGCACTTAAGTACGGCACAAAGTGCAGTTGAACGGCTGGACAACCTCTGAGGTTTGTGTGTACTGTACGTTTCCAAGGAGTATCTGGAAAAGGAGTCCTGGTAAAGTAGGGCAGTACATTCTTAAGCAGTACCTACAAACCACATCATGATTTCACAAACTTCCTGAAAGTCTGCTAAATAACTTTGAGGGGTTTTTCCATTTTGGAGCACATCAGATGCTACAGAGCTTTAATTTTGGAGCACATCTTCACATCAGATGCTACAGAGCTTTAATTTTTATGCCACAAAAAGGGAGGAAAAAATGACATAAAACTAACTTATTTATCTTGCAAAAACTTGGAGGTGAAATAAATATTCAGGTCATCTCAAGCACAGTGTAGTGCCAGGTTTGGCATCAGGCTTTGAACGATCCCCTGAGTATCAGCACCGACTCCTGCATTTATGATGTTGGCAAACAATGTGGGTTGTCTAGAGAGATCCTCCAGTCCCTCCAGTTCATACAACGTGGGTTCTCTAGAGAGATCCTCCAGTCTCCCCAGTTCACACACCAGCACCCAAAGTGCATCTGTATAGTACATGAGGTGGAAGGAAGCAGACGTGGGACTCATGTGCTATTCTCTGTATTCCATGAACTGCTGAAGTCTTTTCTGCTGCTCCACCGATATACAGACAGCACTGCAGACAGAACAATGTGATTGTGAGACCATACAGCACTGCAGACAGAACAATGCGACGGTAAGACCATACAGCACTGCGGACAGAACAATGTGATTGTGAGACCATACAGCACTGCAGACAGAACAATGCGACTGTAAAACCATACAGCACTGCAAACATGACTGAGGTTATGCAGAAAATAAAATGTTTCAGTGGAAAAGCTGCTCTATCCATATACATCAAAGGCAAATGTAATTAATGGAAAATGCTAAGAGTTGGAAAAATGCACAAGTTTTTTGAATTGTTGTATTGTCACAAAAAGTTGGGAAATGCGCCCAGGTTGGCGCACAAAAACAGGTCCATACCATCATACTGTCTGCGTTAACAAGAGTCATTGTGGACAACAGAACTTACTTCAAGTGCTCCCCAAATGTGGAGGTTATCCTGTAGATGGCTGTCTTCAGAGCTGCTCTCAAGGCAAACCGGAGAGTTTTGTATGTGGAGTCTCCCATACTGCAGGTAATCTTCACTGGCTTGCTAGATGCATGAGGGAGCTTGAAATGTCTGTCCACAGCCTATTTACACAAAAAGGTATGACATTAGGGTTAGGGGTTAATTTGGGGCATAGAAAAAAAGAAAGCCTGATGCTTTTTAACTGTGAATTTACCTCTTGCAAAGTCAGCATGCAGCTGAGAATGCTGGGTAATGTAGTCTGTACTACTCCATACTTGTCCTCAGAAAAAGAAGCAGCCACCAGATGAGATAATCCTTGCACAAAAATATTTAAAATAATTTCAATATTTGGTGGCAGAAAATGAAGCTGAACAATAAGAGAAACAGTTAAAAATAAATTAAGATGAACGATAAGAGATCATAGTTAGAAAAATATTTTGTGGAGTCACGTCAGAACAAGTTCCATTATTAACAAATGTGTTTTTCGGAAAAACATTGCACTTTCAAACTGCTGTTTTAACTCCATAGGGAAACAAGTAGCATGGCAAATGGCACATAATATTAAGTTCCTATAGCTGGATTTTGTTCCATTCACAGAAATGGGGAAAAACATTTCAGGTTTTCAGACCTTCTAGGGCCCAAATGTGAGCTTGGCTATCAGCAAACAGAGCTTGGCTTGAAGCTTCTGGGAGCTGTTAAGAGAAAAAATTTAATTATAGAAGGAAATCGCAGTATTTTCAAATACAAAAATCATCAGAACATTTGTTTGAAGAAACATGGATTCAAATTAAATAGGGCAGGAGATCTCCTATGGAGTAACTGACCAAAATTAACAACAATAATATTACAAATACTCTAAAGGGTTTATAAAATGATGGTGAGCAGTATATACTCACATCCACGTTTTACTTGAATCCATGTTTTTAACCTTAGTAAGGCATATTTAAAAAAATGAAACTTATGGATTGTAGTAGCTAAGATAGAAGAAAGCACCAAAGAGGCACCACCATAGAACTCACCATCTAACAAACCTCTAATTTTCCAGCAAGTGTTTCAAATAAACACGAATTCACTATAACATGATTTAGTAATTAGAACTATACAACTTGTATAATTTAACATCCCAAATGTTATTGAAACTAAAGAATACAAGATTATATAATTATGAATACTTAAATCATTTGCAAATGAACAATTCAGTTATTTGAAACACTTAGAACAGTGAAAACCCCACTACTGTTATGGATACTAAGTTGTACCATTCCTTCATGCACCACAAGCACAGGCCTGCTTACCTTATTAAATAAATAGGCTATCAACACCCGTTTGGCCAAGAAACGTTTAACCTGAGTAAAAGTTTAGAGCAGGAAGACAAGACGGAACAATTTATGTGGCTGAACTGCATGTCATCTTTCATCTCAGTGTAACTAGGATCAATGCAAAACGAAAAACATGGCTAAAATGAACAGGATTTCCTTTCACGTTTGAGAACGCATTTACGTAGCATTTTTACAGATACCACCAATACCAAAAAAAGGTTTATGCTAGGTTATGTATTTAGTTCACAGTAAATGTTATATTTAAATATAACAGTACTTGGCAAATAAGAATTTTCCCCAAAGGTAAAGAACGCAACAAGCATATTTTGATCTGTATGATATATTTTAGTAGAATTACTTTCATGTTTTAGGATTTAGTTATAAATAGTGAATATGTATAATTTTAAGAATCATTGGTCCACTTGTCTACCACGGATGAGATTCATTATGAAGAAATGCGAGTGAATGTCAGGGTGTGTAAAGCAGTGTGTTTAGACTAGTGGGGGATGTCAAGGATCCATTCATGAATTATAGATGCGTGGTGTAAACCTGGATAGAAAGAGCCAAACAAACTGCAGGAGGCCTACAGCCTTCCTACAAACGCATCATACCCAATCTACATTAGGATATTAAAGACAACAAACTGATCCTAGACCACCATAAATGACGAGCAATGAAAGGTTTAGCTTGCCATGCATAACTCTCTCACAAGGAGAGGGATCTACATGTTGCTATAGTGATTATACCTGTTCCTTCCTGTTCTGGAGCCACTGGGCAAGGAAACTGGACTTCTGTTCGGGATGCAGAGTGCTATGGGTGGGATCAGGAGATGGTGGGAGACTGCCATTGACCTGAGGGTCTGATACCAGTAGAGAGAGACAGATAGCTACTGTAAGATAAGCAAAGCATGAGGACCACAACTCAAATTACAGTTGCTACAGACGGTTTTTGTAGGTTTCATTGCATAAGTTCATCTTGCGAGAACTGTGCACGTGTCAGGACACACTCATGAGATTACTTGGCATAGTATTACATGGAGGAGGACATCAGCAGCCGTCACCAAAACAAACACAGGCTGCTGATCAACAGAGACAATTACCCACAATCACTGGCACCAAAAAGGTGAGATACAATTGGTTCAATCTGAAAACAACCTCCATCACATGTAAATACAGACTGACTTCTCAGAAGTCAGGGCCACATCATACCACAGTCAGATAACCACTGTATAGAATTATACTATTGGCTTCTGTGCCGAGATCTCACACACACTATTAAAACTTTTTCTGTCTGCAGCATTTAACTACATACCCCAGCCCAGACCATTAACAGAAGACAGTAACGTGATTCTATAGTACTGAGCCTACATTAACCCTTTACTGACTGGCAGCAAACGCTCACAAAGCTTCCCTTGCACTCCTGCTCAACCACCTATTTTTCTTTTTGAGAATGAGGACAGTGGCGTCCAGCTCACCCATGGAGGTGCTCCAGAGTTTAGGTCCCCTCCGCATTACATGGGGGCTCTGCACCGAGCCATACCAGGGAGAGGACGGTGCCCGCGGGCCTGCCAGGTGGCGGAGGGCGGGGCTGGAGAAGGGGCTGTCCAGGTCGGGCGTGAAGGGGGCAGTTAGGGGGCTGCTCACGCCCAACGCAGACATCTTGAAGACGGAGCCCGGGGTCTTGGTTATGGTGCTGGGGCGTGGGGTCTGCAGCAGATCCTCTGTGGCGGACGTTACTGAAAAGAGTGGGAACATGAACCCTCAAAACCATAAGGGTTTTTTTCTCATTTACATTACATGTAAGGCGTAATCATTAAAAAGTTGTAAAATGGTGCACAGATCTCAGTGCATGGTGCCTCGACACCGTCCACCAGTAGAATTCAGCAGTAACTGGCAGCTCTTCACTGTTTTTAACCTTCTTCGCTTGTGGTTTTGAATATGACACCGAGGTGCCAGCCAAGATAAATCATGCCACGTTGTATGTGGCTCATGTTGAAGTGTGGGATTAGGTTCGCTGCGGTTGGGATTAGATTACCCGAGTTCCCCGAGGAGGCGGATCTGGCGTCGCTGCTGGCAGACAGTGGCTTCGCTCGGCCGTTGGACGCCACGGCGTCGTGGTGAGCGACGAGGCGTTGAGTTAATTCACCCAGGAGCGCAAGGCACTCCTTACTGATGCCGTTCCAGTTATGTGGGTGGCCGCCTGGAACAGCCCCACACAGACCACGTAAACGCTGTGCATTCTGGTGTTATTTCAAACATGCACTCTAACTTTAGTCATGGTGATCACAAGAATAGTGTTTCGTGTGACAGCAATATTAGGGACTTTTCTGTCAATAGACATGGCAAATAAAGTGATTTGATAGACAGGCCAAAACTTTTAGGTTCCATGAGATTATTGACCAAATTAGAGGATATGAAATGACATGAAGTGGTACAAAGACGAGAAACGCTGCTGGTACCTGGCTGACTTAGGCTGAAGACTTCTTGCCTGCGTGAAGGGGAGTACTGGGCCAGTAGAGCCAGATCCTGAAGGGCCAGGAACTGACAGCATGTGTTCAAGCAGTCATAAAGAGAACATACATGAGGTACTAATCTGAGTCATGGTCAGGATGTTAAAAACAAACAAATAAACAAACAAACAAGAAACAGTAGCAAACAATGTCTGGTTTAATAATGACGGGTACCTTCATAATCAAGGCATCTTTTTCAGTCAGGACTTTAGGAAGACACTGGTCCATGTCCTCAGCAAATGTGGACTGTACTGGAAATCTGTAAGCCTAGAGATGAGAGTATCCACCAACTTATTTATCCAGGCTAGTCACGAGCTCCCAGCTTGACAGATCCATGCAGGCATGCTTTAACAGCACAGCCATGATCCGAGTCCCACCAGCTAGATACTGATCGGAGGTCTTTAGTGAAAGCCGGCATAAGGAATGGTAAACAAAAACAAACAAGGTGTCCAACAGAAGCTAAAGATCAGCTCAGGGTCAATACCTCGGTGACGGAGATCCTGAAGAGCAGCACGGTGATGTACCACGTGAGCAGCAGGAAGGTTCCACTAATCCAAAGGTGGTACAGCAGTGAGAGATCCAGCAGCCCAGCCAACGAGTCCAAGGAAAAGAGAGAACTAAAGCAAAATTGAACCATGAACACATCACTATCAAGCAGTTTTCCATGACATGCATTAATAAAAATAAACAAAACACACAGACCTGTCCATCTGAAGATTTAATGTGTTCGATATCCATGCCCTGGGAATACGTCCTAGGAAACAAAAGAATTAATGTAATTATTTAACTCCTTTGTTTTCAGTTTGATATAATTTCAAGTAGTTTGATTGTAACTGGGGCTTACCAAAGAAATAATACAGGACAACATAATTCCTCACTGAATATAAAGACTGAAGGGCACTGCATTTCGTAACAGATGCCAGAGATCCTTTAAAGCGCATGAACTTGTATTGCTGTAGAATAGAGAGACAGACAGACGCAGACATGGGCATGTAAAGTTAAAGGCCATTACTTAAAGCATCTCTTTGATCTCAACATTTCTTTATTATTCGGTTAAATGTATCAGCTTGGTATTTTTTTATTAAGCAAACAGCAGGTGTGAATAAGAATCTAATAAAATACCTGTATAATTTGAAAGGACACATAGTTCATGTTTTGGACCACTCCCAGGAAACTGTGACTGTATCCCATGAAAGCTCCAGCCAGCAGGAAGAACAGGTGATACTCATTTAGACAGACCTCAGGAACACCGCCGCTTTAGCCAAGACAAAATTAAATTACCAGTAATGCATCTTCCCAACCACCACCACAAAAAAGGCATCCATTATTCAGCTTGATTTGATCAATATTTGAATGTAATAACGGTCCTATAGGTACACTTGTCCTGAAACAGCAACCTGACATAAGAGGACATCTCCTCTTTCAAATACAAGCCTGCACCCACTTAGCCCTTTACGGATAAGATTGCCTTCAGTGAACAAGCCATCAGCACATGTGCCCTGGAGGCTCGTGTATTAGCCATAATTAAGATACGATCGATGCAACTCGAGTCCCCCGCTGTTGGTGAACAGTTTTACTGCACCCAAGACAACCTGAACCGGGTCATGGCAGAGAGGGAAACTGCCGCGTACCTCTGGCTTCTGGAGCAGGGGGAGGTAAGAACGCTGTATCGGGCGCCAGCGATGACGGAGGCGCACCACATCACCACCATGCCGACGGTGCAGTGCACCAGCGAGTGGATGCACTGCCGTGGGTTGAGCACTTTAGCCAGAAGAGCCACTCGTGAGCAAGGGATAGAGGGGACAACTAGAAGACACCCACAAATTACGAGGTTTAACACTCATGATTTATAACCCTGCTGGATATGAATAATAATGTAGTTAAACATACAAAAAACACCCACTCCTGACCGAGTGAGGACTGTTCCATACCTGCGTAATACTTCAAGTTGAAAAAGCCGATCACAATTACCACTCCACAAAGCAGGAAAAGGGAAAAGATGGTGCTCGGGGCAGTCAGAAGAGCCAAACATTCTGTAAGATAATGTTACAAGTTAAGGGAACAAGTTAATTGATCACCACTTGTCTTTCAGCTGGTTATTCATCATAGACAGAAAAAGAATAGAAAGCCAAAGCTTTTGCTGAGTCCATATTCATAAACAAGCATCTGACTTCTGTTTTTTGTAACTCACTGGGCATCATGTAATCATTTTGTTATTCTTAACATTATTGTTCTTTTTCTGTAAAGTTATGTAGCAAGACTGTGCCACATCAGAGACTGACAGATTGACATGATGTATATAAATAAAGA
>JAOYMR010000012.1:5747949-5769842 GCA_025802075.1 Tenebrosternarchus preto | reverse complement strand
AGATTAGCAAAGGCTACTTAAGTACTAACAGACTGTCGCACAAGGGTTCCTACTTGAGAACTGGGAATAAATATTCACTAAGCCCTTTTTTCAGAAGATTCATTCATTTAAATGCTGCAAAATATGGGTTAACATATCAACTTTTGTTTTCAGACATCAGTAAAAGAAAACATATCACTAGAACTTGAATAACTGCTAAAGCCAAGGAATGGGAAACAAAGTTAGCAGTGTTGTTGCTGTCAGTTAAGATCCTTACAGTCACAAAACTGTGACATCCAAATTTTTATTACCACCTCAACCAATTTGGTACATGACTAATAGCAGTGGATCAAACGCAAGATGAGAAAATACGTGTCATAACAGGTGATGTTTTACTGTTTGGTGTTGCAACAGAGGATGTTCCTCTGTGCAAGTGACTTTAATAATAAAAGCAAGAACTGTTGATTGTAAATAATTTTAAATTAAAGGACAATGTCATTATATCCAACGATACTGGCCAGCATCATAGTGCACTGGGCCATAGCAGACCAAATTCATTTATATTGTCGCGATTTAGATTGCCGTGGAAGAATAGCAAAGGAAAAAGTCTAATTCTGCTATCAAACTGGATAATCGCAACAAGCATACATCAAGTTCAGTACATAGTTTAGCTTTTTCGTGAACCAGCTGTACACATCTATATTTACATGAAACTTAGCTATTGGGACCACTGAATGTGTACCTGCAATCCAATCGATGGGGTGAAACAAACTAACTCTAACGAGGAGCACAAAAAGCGTTATTGTGGCTGGCAGAAGTAGCACAGACCATATAATACTGGCTACAGCTCTCCAGCGAACAACCTGAAAAAGAAGAAGAGACACTCGCTTAGGTGTCAACGTTCTCATTAGATCAGTAGCTAACGTGTAGTTACACAGAATATTAGGATACGATCTCGATTCAAAACTCCAAAAGTTAAAGAAAAAAGGGAAATTAGTTTGGTTTACTGCCCAACCGGTTTCAATCGCAAACTTGATAATGACCTAGTAATTGAAACATTCAATGCTAACAGTTGCTTAGTTTTACATAGCTAGTAACTGTCCATATGGTTACGTCTAGACAGTTGCTTAGCTGTTTTTGCTAACAATATTTGCTATATAACTAGTTAATAAGTAGTCGATAATAAAACCGAGTTAGCTAGTTTGTTAGCTAATTTAGTCCACAAATGAAGGCAACAACAGACTGTATATATGATATATTAATAGCGAGCTAGTTAGCCGTCATAACTGCGGAACTAGCTATACAAAATTAGATTTGTTTAGTTCGCTAGCTAGCAAAGTTTGCTAATGGTATCTAGTTAGGTTGGCCAGTACATGATGTATTATTAACTCCAGACCGACTAACTTTGCTGAACAAAAACTTTTTTTACAAATCACTTACCTTTCTTATGAACCAGCAATTTTGGCTTACAGAAAACATTTTATCATACTGACATCAAGTGAACTTTAATTGCCAAAAAATCATCAGCATATAGAAAACGTGAAAAGCATTCCGCGCCACACATTCGAAGGTCCTCGCAAGGACCGCCTGTAAAGTGTTTACAATAATGCCTGAGCGAAATGATCTTTAATCTGAAGTTTTCCTCAACATCGTTGATGTTTATATTGAACCTAAGAAACAGCGAGGCTTAGATTACGTTACCTTTATCACCCTTTATTGACGTCGCCCATTCCTAAACTCTAATTAAATGCATTCATAAATTAAATAGGACGTGCGGTTTAGGAAACAAGGAATAATAATGAAAATATGCTACGTAAAAATAAAAGTAATGTATTTTTAAAAAACGTACAAACGAAAGACAAATAATATAGGTCCTGCTTAATCTACATAGAAAAAAATTAATGTGGAAATCCTGGCAAACGTGTGCAAAAAATTCACGGCTAAATGTTATTAATGCAAATACAACTAATTAGAAAATGAATGCGCCAGCAGCATTTAATGAAGGGACATATTTGGGGCAGTTTTAAGTACAGTCAGAGCCCGATATATTGTCCTTAAAGTTATTGTCAATGAAGTATTTGTTTTGTTTCATTTTGAATTAGGCTTAGTGCTGTTTTTTCTCTATGGGTTCCATTTGGTAATGTAATATTGCGTTTGTCCAGGCTTCTGTTTTTCTCGGGTTCCCGTCGGGGCTTGGTTTCGAATGCATTTGCTGGGAGTATTTGTGTTGAGCTGATGGACATCTCTGTTTGGATTCCCTTGTGAATCACTGTTTTCTGACCTGGTCTCTGAGAAATTGCGGGGAACGATAAAGGTTCACGTTGAGACTTTTTATCTTCCCATAATTTTAGAAGGCGTCGCTGGTTGTTCGTCATATCCTTAAGATTTTGTTGCAGTGACTGTACCTGGTCCTCCAAAAGTGTTTTTGAAGTAACAGTGTTAGCCAGTTCAGACGTAAGTTCATCAATTGTCAAACTTAATTTGCCCGTTTTCTCAATCAGCGAGCTGCACTGGCGCTCCTTCTCATGCAAGTCATTTATTATATCCTTGGTCGTTTTACCCTGAAATTTGGGATTAGATTCCAATCCGATTTCAGAGCGGAGCGTTTTCACCTGTTTTCGCAGTTCTTTGTTGTCTAAAGTCATTGTCTTCAGTTTCTGTTTAAGCGCTTCTGTTGACCTTATTCTGGATTCGTATTGTCTCAGTTTTTCCCTGAGGGTACTCTCGCGCTGCATAGCTTCGTCTCTTTCTCTCCGACATTTTTCCAAAAGTTTCAAAGTTTCATATTTAGATACTTTTTCTCCTTTCCCATCCATCGTAAAATTGCAGGGCTAAATACTAGAGAGGAAAATCATGGTCTTTGCTTTAGGTCTTAGGTCGTGTGTGTAGTCAGCAGGAAATTGTCAGTAAAAATTCTATGAGGTCTTCAATAATCCAGAAGAATTTGTTAATCCACAGTTGGCTGCATAGACATGAACTGTTGCAATTCACCCAGACAGTTTATAGGTTTGGAAGACAACTTCAGTGTAATTCTAGGCTAAGGTTAGAATGACCATTAATTAGGACACACCTCAAGCTGACAAAGTTTCAAGTGACACAATTTTTTTGTTTTGTTAATTAGCAGAGTGCACCTTTGTCATTTGCACTGTCGGTCTATGAAAAGCAAAAAAAAAAAGATTTATTAATTTATTTTTACATGAATGACTGACATACAATAAAATCAAGATGGTGGTTCAGATCCAGTCAAAGGTCTCTCAAGGTTTTCATTGTACATACATATGGCTAAGACTCACCTTATTATATTGAGTAAACTAAATGCAAGACCAGATAACTAAACATTTTAAATAAATAGCTAATTTCCATAAAATCTGACATCAGCATACTTACATGTCATAAGGAAATCATTTCACAGGTTGATCTTAATGTTTACCTGATCTTGAGGTAAATTTCTCTTATAAAACCCAAGACTAAAATAATTATTAAATGTTTATTATGCAGTAAACCATTAACCATGTTTTAAATACTCCAATTTGTCCTTATGTTTTGTCAGCATTTACACAATCCTTTAGAGAAGGTACCTATTGTTAATGATGCCATTTCTAAACTATACCCCCAAAAACAGAAACTAAAGGCAACTTAAAGTCATAAGAACATACCATCTGTTATTCTATTATTGAGCTTTGGCATACAGACAAAGGTAAAACAATTATCCTCACAGTGGCCAAGTGGCAAGCACGACAAGTTGGCTTTCAAGTTATACAAACGGTACAATGTCCTTAGTGTATATCCTAGCTACAAAACAGCTGAAACAAGAATGACTCCTTTAAGGAGACACGTTCAATTATAACATAAATATTTCAAACACCTGTATATATGGTATTAAATATCCCTTGGCAAAGTCCTCTGGGTAACGATACACTAAAAGTCTGATCAGAAGATGATCACAACCATATTCAATATTCAGTGGTACAGACAAAAATGCCATACACAAATCATAACTGCACCAAGATCAGAAACTTAACAGCAGTACACATGGACCACTGGTCTGGTGAAATCCAGACAACCCGTGACCTCATGAGTGGGAAACTTGATTCTTACTAATAAGGCAACAAGAGAACCTGCAACTGAAGGAGAACAACACATGCTTTAGGAAGGAGAAATCATGTACAGCAAGTTTGGACTCAAATGTTGACATGACTGCCCCCAAAGTGGCAGTCCCAACAAAAGAGCTACAAAAGTAGGCCAAACTTCTCTTTGTCCCACTTATGAGATCCCAGTTCAAAACTTGCATGTATACTGTGGCAATGAGTTCTTAAAGACACAGTTGATCATTCGTATTCAGTAGGTCAGATAGCAGCGTGCTTCTCCATCACTGCCAAAGCCTGGGTCATCTTATACGGACAGATGCTTGCTTCCATGACCTTGAAGGAAGACAAGGACAACGTAGGCAGTTTTTTCTATGGTCAACCTGGCATGCTGTATGACTCGCGAATTGGAAGATCTACAGATTGAAACTGCATATAATGCAGACAGGTTCCCAAACTTGATACCCTGAACATGAGTTCAGGATAGTGCAAAGTGTCATGCTGCTCCAACAATGTTTCACATGTTTAGCACTATGAATTTGAAGCCCATTTTTTTTTCTCTTAAGTGCATCAAATACGTTTTCAATGTAATGTCAGAAAAAAATACCATGGTGTGAAAGCTAAGTCATGTACACAAAGTGAAATAAGTGTCCTGGCATTTGGGGAATGTGAGAAATACAAATTTCATTTCATTTCATTTGAGGTACACATCTCAGAAATTTTCTTCCAAAATGCATTTTAGTCTTCTTTTCCAAAACACTTAATGGAACTGTGATCAAACTTTTTCTAAGCTATACTGTGATATTCTCATGTGTTTTTTCATATCTTCTGGTGCAATATTCCTCCATTTCTCTTCCATTTGTTTACCTGAAGCTGAAGCTTAGTGTGCCTTTGTGATTGTTAGAGTTGTGTTCACTTTGACAGGGCTAAGAGCATCATAGGTGCTGAAAAAATATGCCTAAAGAGAGAGAAAAAAAAGAGCAGATTTGTTATGCCTTGACAGCTTGTTTCATTCTTCAGCTCTTCTGATACTGTGTAAACTAATTAAATGAATGTAACTGGATATTTTTGTGTGCACACTTGGAGGTGAACAAACTGGCTCATTTCCAAGTCAGTGCACAACTATTGTGATTGTTTCTAGGAACAGTGTGCATCCCCTAGGAAAACTAATTCAACACCAGTCAGTATAATCCTTTCACACTGTGACATAGAGCACTAAAAGTACTTTAGGGTACTAATAATTCAAAATGTCTTTGAATTATTTTGATGAGCATTGCAATTGTTTTATTTCATACCTTACAACCAACTGCAAGCAAAACGTGGAGGGCCAAAATAGTGGAGGTTATTGCTATGACAACCCGGGGGCGGTCAAGCCGAACAGCTGGCCAAAACGTCAAGACCAGTACAGAGCCAGACAGACAAAGAGCCACAGTGATGGAACACCATCTAAGCCCTTCATTTGGTATGATCCACAGAACCTGTCAAAAACACAAAGATATAAATTCTACATGCATTACACTTAAAGTGGTAAACTGAAAAAGCCAACCGAAAAAAAAGAATTTGTCAGGGTAAATGTTAAGATGTTTAAGTTAGTATTTTTTTAATGACCCGCTTTCAACATCAAAGGTGCACAGAATTACCAGTCCAGAACAGATAGGACTGGGCAACATAGTAATATCTTGATCTTCCTGATTATTTCAACAAAAAAAGTCTATATATTCACAACAAAAATTAACTGTCAAAGTGATTCTGAAGTAATCAAATAATACTAAAAATATATTTTGGTAATTGAAAACATTTGCATGTGTGTGTGTATAAAAAACCACTGCATACTGAGAGAAAGGGCCTGTATGACTTACCACAGCAGGTATATAGATGGAAAGAGAATAGCCATACACACAGACAATCTCCAGGAAGGAGTAGGTCACCATGTTTGTGACCGTACTGTTCCGCCATGTCAGAAAACCCCACAGAGCCAAAGGAACTAGCCATGCATAGCTATAGATTGCTGTTGCTGCCATGGTTACTGAAAAAGGCGCAATACTTTTTTTTTTTTATGTATTATACACCTTACATTGAGTTACTTTTCACACTAACTAACTAAGATTAAAACTCAATACAACAAAGATCCATTCACAAAAGTTAAATGAAATAAGAGAAATAAACATGCATTATGTAAAAAAATTACAAGTGTGTATATGTAATCAGCATGCAGTGTGCATTATGTACAACTCTCTCACCTTTCCTAAAGTCAGGAACATATTTATATTGTGGCTGACCATGGTGCACAAAAAAGCTGGACATATTTCCACTTATTCCAATGGCGAAGACAAGCGTAGCACAGATCCAGAAAGGTCCTATCAGAAAAGAGTTACTGTTTATCTCCAAGCGTTCAATCTACCTCAATACAGAGTAGCCTTCTTCATTTGTAAACAACTCACCATAAAGGTCTGGGTTGTTTCGGATATAATGGCGAACAAAATTTTTACCAGGCCATGGCAAAACCGAGCCAATGATTCTGTCCTTTACCTGAACATCAAGACAATTTCATTTAGTACACAGTCACTGAGAGGAAACCTCTGCACCTCCATTACATACACAAAAAACAAACACTGTAGCAGCAGATCCATTGAAAAAAATATTTCTGTAGATAAATATTCCACTTTACAGCCAGATTACTGCTGTGAACCTCAAAGGAATAAATAACACATCCACCACTTGAATTTTAGATGTTTTGAGGATAATAAATCTCTAATTTCTGGATCTTTATTTAATTTATATATTTACCATAATATGTCTATCTTAAAAAAATGGATAGGTTAGATTCAATTTCATAGAACCTACTTGATGAGTCTCCACATCAAAAAATGTTTGATAGTACTCAAAGGTCCAGAAGGGTGCTCTTTTTCTTTGACCAGAAAGAAGCTGTTGGAAAGTATGTGAGTCAGAAGCTTATAGAAAAGTGAACAAAAATGCTTAGCGCTCTTTCTGACTTGCCACAACCTCTGTTTTGTCATCAGTTTCAAATGGATCAGCCTCCTCCGGTATCCTTCTTTGCTTCTGAGCTTTGCTGATATGTGGATCAATGTTTACTGTAGTTTCTCCAGGACTATTGCCCATTACATTTGTCTCATCTTCAAATTCTATTAACAGCAACAACAAAATGTGCCAATTTTATTTATTTACAGTTACATTAAAATAGTTTTTAATAGTTGGAGGAAGCTTACCTTGAAACTGTAGATGAAAGTCCGTATTGGCCATCATCGATTTCTAGGTTTTATTCCGTCCTACAAACCGCACTTACAGCTTTGACACAGCTGGCAAACACCAAAACAGGCGCGAGGAAACTGAATGATTAAATAACTAGCTAATGCCACACACACTATATAATAAACATAGTCGATGCAACCAAAGTAAATAGCCTATTCAAGTGTGATTTACCTCAACAGTTCCGGTTTACGATGTAGGACAGCAGTTTTAGAAAGTTGTCCAACTATCAGTAGCTACGTCTACGGATGTGTGCTTCCGTAGCTAATGTTACCTAGCTAGATAGTTAGACGGCCGGCAAGTAGCTAACGGTAACTAGCTTTGCTTTTCAAACAAATTAAGAATTACAGCAAAATATTCAAAAACTGATCATGTTAGGGAATTGTACTCAAGCTAACAAAGAAACACATGCTTATTGCCTGTAAGCATTTGATTCTGTACCTGGCTAACATAGCTAGTTTAGTATGACACATTCCAACATTGTTTTGTTCCTGGTTTTGCTGTTATGTATCTACGTCGACAGCTTGTTAGTGACGATCAGCTCAATAATCCGGTTTGTTTCCGGTAGAATTTATCAAACGAAAGGTCTTTTTTTATATATACACACTGTTTATTTAATGTTTATATAGTTACAGTTTGAAGTATAAATCTCGAAAAGGAGTTATTAAAATTGGTAATTGATTTTACTTTTACTTTTACCCAGTAGTTTAAATGACATTCTTTTTGCTGTTTGAATCATGGTTTACACGACAGTTTACACGGTCTTTTATTTTGGCAAGTAGTAAAATCGGTAGCAAAACTCAAAGCCACAGAAAAGGCAGAAACTTTTTGTCCATCTTTGGCGTTTACAGAGACAAATTAATGTAGATTAACTATATAGACCGTAACTAGTATGCACGCTGTACTTTGCTTGCAAAGTCGGAAATGTAATTTTGTCTTAAGTATGATCATACAGTCCAATTCTGTAAATGATACGGTTGTTGATTAATTAGCGATTACCTGTTAGCTAACTGTTAGCATGTAGCTAGCTATGTGAATGTAAACACAAGTTAATTAAACTCTAGCTAAAATGATTTCAAACGAGTCCCAAGAACATGGAACTGTGTATGTGCGCGAAAATGGTGTGCTTCGTTGTGTAAACGATAAAGGGAATTTGGTAGTACATCGGCAGCACCCTAGATATAAAACTCATAGATTATTCGATAAAGATTTTTCAGTTAAACTGTGCATCGACACTTTCCCACCAGCAATTAGACAAAGAAGCGATCACTTCGTCTTTACCTACAACAAAGAAGGAAGTCTGCGCTACACAGTGAAACCCTTATTCGACATATCGTTGTTGTTCATTGCCGATAATGCTGAATACATCGATTCTCTCGTCGGTTTCCCTGAACAAATGGCTGACAAGTTGTTTGCGGCCGCTGAGGAGAAACAGAAATTCACGGACCCTGTAACTTCAACAAGGGCATTAAAAGTTTTCAGTGAGGCCTATGGGGAGCTTGTATTGAAATCACTGTGTTTAAGAAACAGGTGAGTGCCGCTAAAGCAAACACTGAGCACAAGTTCTTAACTGAGTACAGGAAAGGAGTGGGGATTGAATAGTTCCTCAGAAATCATTGCATCCATCTGATATTCCTTTAGGTGTCTCTTGCTCTCTGAAAGGATAGAAGAGATTCAAGTCTTTCATCGACTTGAAAGCCTGGATCTCTATGGTTGCAGATTAGGTGACAATCATGACATTTTCAGACACCTAACCTCAGAGGCGTTTACCAGGTGTGATAAACTGCCAAATATAAAAATTCCTGACAAATATAAAAATTACATTACAGTATAAATGTGTGTAGTAGCTTTTGCTGTATAATAGCCTTCAACCTTATTTGTCTATATTCAGTATTTATTCTGGTTTTCTGCCTCAAGACTTGTGCGACTGTTCATTGGGGACAACTGCCTATCAGATGAAGGCCTCCAGAGACTGACGGCACCAGTCAGGGTGTTGAAGAAAGGCCTAGAAAACCTACAACAGTTGGACCTCTCTAGTAGGTCATACAGTTGTAGGGCTCTCACTCATTACCCAAAACAGATGTGTGACATGGTGTAATGCTACAAAACAAACTGAATGATTCTTCTGTATTTTATGGCAGTGCATACTTAGAAACACACGTTTTAATAATATTTAACACCATTCCATTAGTCACATCTTTATATTTCCACAATAGGCAATCCATTCACAGTGAAAGGACTTGGATATTTGACATGTTTTCAAAAATTACAACAGCTGAACATCTCGGAGACAAATGTGAAGGTAATTACATTTAAACTCTGCACTTTGCTGAAAACTACTCCTTAGACTGTAAATACTGCTAAAATGTTTTGTTGACATCTCTAAGTAATTTCTCACTTAGAAAAATGCATCACTGGAGAACTTCTTCAGGAATAAGATGGGAATGGTGCTGTCAGTGGCACCACTGAAGGCATTCCTTCACTCTGAGTGTAAAACCGTGGGCTGGGCAGAGGAGGTAATGTTGATAAAATATTTTTGTGTATATTTGGAACTTTTTCATAAGGCATTAATAAATTAGTCTGACTTGTTTCTCTCATATGTAGATTACCATTCATCTTCTCCCTGGAGAAAAAGGTTTTATGTTATTTTTTGTCATGTGTTTTCATATTACATTTTTATGTACAATGCCTTCTAGAGTTATTGGTACCCTCAGTACAACATGCTGGATTCACAAATGCGTTTTTCCATGCTTAGTACTTTGTGGAAATATATTTGCTTATATTATAATTTTTTACTGTGATGCCATATTCATTAAAAATGTCACTTATTTGCACCCCTGCATTAAGTACTTTATGCTCTGATAGGGACCCTTATGGATAGCAAGCCAGAGCTACCATGGTAGATTTTTGCCATAGACGGGAACCAATCCATGACATTACACTACTATCACCAACAAGAAGTGACACAAAACAGGCCTCAGTTGGGTCTTTACACCCGACCATCTGCATGTACTTTTTTAAATCTTAAGTTCTCCATTTTTGGTGAGCCTGTGTCTACTGGAGCCCTAAATTCCTATTCTTGGCTCACAAGAGTGGAACACAACGTGGTCTGCTGTTGTAGCCCATTCTGAGATCCTTTTTTACCCACAGTTGCAAAGAATAACATTAGTATTCCTGTCAGATTCAACTGATTTGGCCATTTTATTCTGACTTTTCTTATGACCAAGGCAATTCCACCTGCAAATCTGTTTTTCACTGGATGTTTTAAAACTAGACTGTTGTGTGTGTGAAACAATCAAGAACTACTCACATGAGCTTGTCTGGCACTAACAACCTTCCCACCATCAAAGCCACTGAGATCACACACACCTCCCAACCCATTAAAAAGTTTAATGCAAACATTAACTAAAGTTTTTGCCCTGGGTCTGCATTATTTTCTGAATATATATATCTTATAGCCCTGTTTCAACATTATCACTCAGTCCATCTACCTAGATGCCTAGGAGTTTCAGAGGCACAGGATTTTTACGGGTCTTGGCATAATTATGGATTGAGGCCCCAATTGCCATTGCTGTTGGAGCCGAATTGCCAGCTTATGGGTCGTAGCCTCTGTCACTGAGACAGCCTTGGTGTTAACCTTCCACATTCTCATACTTTCTTCTTTCAGTCACTGGTATTTCTTCTACTTCTCATATTCCTTCCTTTGGTTATTTTCATAACTTTTCTGTCTGTTACCACTGCTGCTATATCTTGTCTATGATTACTGTGTGTGGTTGGTTTTCCATTACTTGCTCGTCTGTGTGGAATTTATGCTTTGCTGTTTTCTACTGCTCTTGTGGCTCCTCACATTTTTTCTTGGGGATGTCCAGTTTACATGGCTTGCAAAAGTTTTTGTTTTTGATTCCTGCCACATGGCTGTCTTTCATCTGATAATGGCATTTTTCTGCTTTTTGGGGGGTCATTTCTATGACAATAATTTTGTATGTGTCTGTGTTCTTCAGATAATAAATCAATGGGAAATTAAAGCTTCAGAATTACCCAAGAAGGATTCTAAACCAAGAACAAATGCACTCCAATTCTGTGAGTTGAACTGATTTCATGTTTTTATCTTTTTATATGCAGAGGTATGTCTTCCGTCTTGCGTCTTAAAAATGACCTTCCAGAATATGTACATGCATGTAAATGTTGACATAAAAATGTTTTTCTCTTTAGATGGAAGGACAAAGATTGTTCGAGAGAGAATGCACTCTATATGTGATGATGCCAAAAGTGATGAGAAGATCATCATTCATTTTCATAAGCCTGATCCTCACAGCATATCCCAGCATGTGGAATTCCCCATGGGCAGCCTTACAAAACTGGCCACACAAACAAAGAAGAGGAAGCTTTCCACAGAACAAGAGGAGAATATTGAGGGAAGCCTGACAGCCAAGCGCCAGGCTTTGTGTCATTTTTCAGCTGAGGACCTAAACCTTCTGAATAGTTACTGAACAAGCGAAAAATGTTTTTTACTTTTTACACCAAGGGACACTTAATGTTCGTTATTTACAGACCAGTACAATAAATTGTCACTATGATCTTATTTTAAATAAGGATGTGCAACTGCTTTAATTTGTCTAGCTAGAATTTACTTTTTTTTTGGCGTTCCACCTTGTTATCAGACAAAGTCCAACTCGTTCTGTTCTGTCCTAAAAATCACAGTATCAGTAAGAAAACCTTAATACCTAAGGAACAGGTGGGTTATCAGGACAAAGACTATGAACATTGTGCAGAGTATCAGTCACATTGCATTGTAACAATGATATGAAAATACAACACTACCTATTTTGTTAGTCTTGGCCCTGAATTCACTGGAAGGGTTGATTCTGGCTGTTCTGTGGATTTTCCATCTCTGCTACAAGGGCATCTTCTGTTAAATATGCCTGTTTAAAGTCAGACTGGTTGGGGTCTTTGGACAGCACCAGGGTTCCATGTAAGATGGGGCATTTTTAGACTTTGGCTGTTTGAGCATTTCGAGTGATGTCATGCAGCTGAACCATGGTTTCTTTTGCATACATGAACACATCAAACCTCAATGGACCCCAAATGAACCAAACTCACACCATCTCATGAGGATCTCAATACAGTTTGTGGTTTGTATTGTGCTGACATTTCATGTTTTTATTTACAATGTTCCATATCTTGTCAGATAAAAACAAACCATGAAAAATGGTCACACTTGGGATGGAGGGATTCTGTGGAAATGTTCATCATGTTTGTCTCATCTTTAGATTTTTCGAGATGCATTGGTATGTCACATCTAGTTTTGTTCTCTTTTCTCATTTGCATTTATGCATTTCCAGAGGCAATCAACACCTTGGAGCCTGGATAGAGGGATCATTGTTCTCCCAGTGTATAGAAGAAAAACACATGGAGAGCTGATATAACAGATCTAACAGATTCCTTGCCATTCTGTTTCAGATGACTGAAATATTGGTGCCATGTTTCAAGGACAAAATAAGTATTAATTAGTAAAGTGCAGTGTGAAGTGTAAGCATTTATTTCGGTCTAACACAAACAACCACAAAATTAGACTGAAATGAACTCATGTTAGATTTAATATTCTGTAACCTGCTATTGTTAGTGGCTTTTCATTTTATGACTGCAAATATTAGGCTGCTTTGAACAGAACCAAATAAATTGCCATTGAAACTACATTACAGCATTAGCACAGTATCATTCGTATCATTCTAAGCAGAAGGAACCGATGAAAAAAAGAGGAGTAGACAGCAAACCATTTTGATAAGTTTATTCGTGAACATTCTAACGGGAAAAAGACAAATCTAACCTTACAAAAGGTTTACCGTACCTAAAATTGTACTTCAACTGCTTTCCTGCAATTGTATGATTCTATGAGGGTCCAACATATAACTACCCATCATCCACTATGAATTTAAAGGGTGACCACAGCATACATACATAAGGAGTGCAGTTTCACTGTTACACAAATTATGAACCTCATCCCACAACATATTAGTGATCACTAAAAATATCCAATAAAACAAGCACTTTATTGCCCCAACTGAACCAGAATCATCATGAACACACACAACTACAAAACCATAACAGATTACACTGCTTTCATTTTAATATTCTCCAAAATCCTAATATACACACAAAATGTCCCTGTAACCTTATTAGAAAAAAAAGAAACACAGAGAACAATAGAAAATGTAACTGAAGAAATAATTACAAATATTGAGAAGACAGAACAACTAGGAGTAAGACCTTTTAGTGAAGTTGCCCATTACTTTTATTTGACATATTTGATCTTGTTTTGAGAAGCCCTTAAATATTAGACTGATCAAGCTTGACCTTTGATGGAAGTGGTCCGGCTTCATCCTCTTTCCCAGCCGAACTGATGATGACGAGGGAGGACTGGGGATAAGGGGTCAATTTCTGATCCTTCATGTATTCCAAGTCTCCATATATGCTCAGTTTCTGTATGGGTAAAACATCATTTATAACATACACCATGTTATAAATAGTAGTTTCCATCTACTATTTAAATGTGATGGTGTTTTGGACTGATGCAATACAGATATTTGTGCAGTACTGGTTAGATTTAATATGGTAAACATTGGTCATTTCTGTAATGACTGTAGCTATGCACAGATATTACATATCTGGCATCACGTAGTAAAAAAAAAAAAAGCCTTCAAGATCCTTCAAACGTTCCAAATAACATTTGACTAATTAATGGCTTATTTCTAATACTGGAAACATTTCATAGTATCGAAAAGGTGACTGAAGTTAAGCATATGCATGTATTTACTGGCTTGCTCATAATGTCAGTTTATATCAAAAGTTTATACATTCATAGGTTTGTTCAAACACTCATTTAATGTAAAAATAAATAAATAAATGACATGAAACCATTCTCTTAATGTCAGCAAGGCTGTAAGCATTAATTAAAAGAGACCGACAGATTAACAGGTAAGACAAGTTTTAAAGTTGCATGGTAAAGGGTTAAAACTATGAGGAAGAGAGGATTTACCTCAGCAGGGACATACTGATCCACAGCAGTGGCTACAGTAGCACAGCAGATCCATATTAGTACCAGAACGGACAGCACCAGAGTGGTGGTGAGGATCCATCCAGGCAGCCATGGGTTTCTGAAAGACAAAAACAAGGCATTAATTATCTACATGGCATTCGGAATGTTTGGAGGCTCTTGTTCAGCAAGCAATAGAAGATTCATACACTCAGCCAGAAGAGTGTGTGTTCCTACCAGTTTTAAAGACGTCAAACATTTTAAATTTCAAATTGCTTTCCTAAACATCCATGCACATTTGATTATGCTTGATGTTAACAACTGAACTTGAACTAGTAGGTTTGATTGTAACCAACCTGGAGAGGCAGTTAAAAAAGTTGTAGTCATCATCCGAGTTACTCTGATCCATGGACATGACTCTTTCTTGGATGTAGCTCCTGTCATAGTCTTTGTAAACTGGGTCACTTATCTCATGATCTGTAATAGCACATGTGCAAATATGCTATTTTATAACAAGTATGCTATAAAAATACATTAACGGCCAATCTAATCTCTGCAAAATTATCATATGAAGAATTTCAAAAATGGACATTTGGAAATGACTTCTGAAAATTTATATAGATACCAACATCAAGTTTAAGACAATCAGTTTCAGGTTGAAGATCTGAGACACTCACTGACATTTTTACTTCACTCACGAATTAATTTCTTTTGAATGGTTGCTCAACAAAACCAATAAACGTGTTTTGTCAAGATGCAAGGAACTGAGGACATCCAGGAAGATGGTTATGCTTACATAAGCTCTGTGACTCCTCCTTGAGCTCCTCTCTCTGAAGTTCATACTCGGGGACAAACTGGACTTGTGGAGCTGTCTGCAAGACCAAGACACAACTGATTTTAACACAACTGGCAAATGTACCATCTTGACTAGTGTTCTTAAAGTGTGTGTATAATATATGAATGTATGTATGCATTATATACATGTATACACACATACACACATTATATATAAATAAAACACTGTTGTGCTCTCGAAGCATAAAATAAATTTGAAAAGCTTTATTTGAAGCATCAAGTCTTTTACCTGGAAAACTACAACTTTGCCATCATCTGCTTGAAGATAAAATGTCCAGGAAGAGGTGATGAAGCTATGAGCTTGGCTCATGACATCATCCCAAAATCCTCTCACCAAGGTAAGTGGGTACAGGAGATGAATTCTTGGCATCATGGCCAACAACTTAAGACGAATCCAAGTAAATAAGTCAACATGGTTAAACCAAATGTTCAAGAGGCAAAGTATTAGTGAAGGATAATTTCTTTCATTACCTGCTCCTGTCTTTGCTCTGCGAATGGAAGTTGACTCTGACATCCCAGACTGCAAGCATACTGTTCGTCTGCTTGATTATAGGCCTCACGACAAGCTAAAGTTACACAAAACAAGAGACATAACAGACGTCAGCTGTTTCACTAAAGTTACGGAGTAGCAACATCGATCTCGGCTGTGCATCAACGAACGTAATGCTTTCAACATACCAGAGTCGCATTCAGATTTGGTTTGATTTAGATTCTCACTGTCGCCAACAAACTGACAAATGGAGAACAATCTGCATCCCCTCTGACAAGCATACAACTCCTCTTCCTAGTGAAAACAAACAAGGCCGGGATTGCTAATCAAGTGACGTTAGATACGTTTTCAGCTATCTAGATTAAGTAGCTAGCTAAATTTTACATCAAACTCATGACAATAGTTATATAGCAAGCTACTTCTTCAGCAGAAACTATTGGCACTTACGGACAAAGTGCAAAAAAACAACTATGAGTTCACATTATTTATTTTACACAGCTAGTTAGCCCCTGGAGCTAGCCAAGTCTCCGTACAACTGAGCTTGCAGCATTTCATTGCTTGAAGTTCGGAACGACTTCATCTGCTTGTTAATTTCAGTAAAATACCTTTAGCTTGCCAAGAAATACTCGTGAAAATTCGTTTGCTAGTTTGTTTAGCTAACTAGCACAAATATGTATAAGCTAGCTAGGTTAGCTAACTAATGTTAACAGCTAGGTACTCACCCGCGGATAGGTGTGCAGACTGTAAGTCATCTGGCATGTTTTGTGACAAGAAGCTGTGTTACCCAAAACACCATCGAAAACATCGGCTGACGTTGAGCAACTAAAAAATACATAGATAAAGCTCAGCAAAACCCCGAAGGACTTCATCACACCAGTCTCCTTGCTCAGTCTTCAAACATCGACGAAAATGTTCCTTTTCCTTGTTTGTGAAGTAGCTATGTAGCTAGCGAATATCGTGAGAACACGCGAGATTTCTAAGTTCGTCACTAGCACGGCCTCCCACCCAGAGACCGTACGCTCCCACCCTTCAACTCTGAAGTGGTTTGTGGATGTCGTTTGGACATAAACGACACTTCTGAAATCCTATATTACTATGTAGCATTTTAATGGTGATGTCCAACTATCCCACTATAATTTTAAGCATTCTCTGTGCAATTAGTATTCAAATATTTGTCCCCAATTTGTGTTAAAAATGTTTTCACATTTTCAGACTTCCACACCAGTGACAAAATTTGAACTTGCCTATAGAATCATCTGTGATCTTTGCATCCAACTTCATCCAACAATCTTTACTACTTGAAATATCAAAGGGAAACATCAGTACTGTTGTACAAATAGTAATGCAAGAGTAACCAGAAGGGTCTGAGCAGCCCACAAGCTCTTATTACAGTAGTCATGCCAAGTCCGGCATCTGGGTGTGTTTCATGGAGGGGGGGGGGTTCACACTACAGCCATGTCTGTAAATTTATGGAGGGGGAAAATACTTCAATTTACTTTTATGTACAAAATATTAAAGGCTTGTCAGATCAAATCACATAAATTGTGTCTTTATTGAAAATCAAACATCTATACAACGGAAACATACACACTATTTTAATTTAGGTCAATTTCAAGGAATCTAAAAACCATGACCAAAAATACCAGTTCTAAGACGTCACCTCTTATTTTCTGATGTGGGAATTTAAGACGTCAGAGGAAGTCCCTTATTTAACAATATAAAAGACCCTAATGAAGACCCTGGTGGAGACTGTACGCATGCAGATATGAGTGACTTTGGGAGGGAGAGTGGTAAAACAGGAAGTGCTTCCTGCATGGATTTACAGGGACCAAATTCGGGCACAAAAAAAAATAAAAATAAAAATAAGGAAGCCGTTGCAGCTGATTTTCAGTGCTTGCTCTTTTTGGATTTCTTGTGTGAACGGTGTGGTGATCGGGAACGGGATCTTGATTTCTTGGATGATTTCTTGGGTGTTCTTGATCTGGACCTCCGCGACCGTTTGGGCGTGGCAGGCGGAGATGGGGACCTGCAGAGAGAGAGAGAGAGAGAGAGAGAGAAGGTTATCACAAAGCTTACAAAAACAAACTGGATATTCCAAAGCACCTGAGGCCAAACACATCACAGCCCTTGCAAAGTTTTTTTGTCAAAATATTTGGTAGATATCAACTAATCTGCATCTATACTTGCTATTCAGTTTCATTTAATCTCAACTATATTATAAAAGACGTTCTGGAAAACACTTCAGGTGTCACAGAAGTAACACGATATACTAATTATTAGGAACGCCCAAGATATGACACAAAAGTGAACTAAACGGGGCCTGTGAACATATCAGTGATCCGACCCATGAATCCATCACGTTCAACCTCACTGGGTATCCTGTAGCGACGAGCTACAGGTCAGGCAGGTACAGTTTATGAAAGCGGCTGCAGAAATGCCATTAGCTCGCCTTTTCGAGGACTTCCTGCCGCTGTCTCGGGGCGAGTCTTTGTAGGAGGAGCGTGAGCTGTCCTTGGTGTACGACCTGTCTGAGCGCGGCGACGGCGAGCGACCCCGGCGGCTGCTGCTACTGCGGGTGGGGCTGCGGGCGGGACTACGGGCGGGACTCGGGGAGGGACTGTGTCTGCGTTTCCTGATGAAGCAGAGCATGGCACAAGCATTAGGGGGCACAACACAGAACAGATCTATATAATGGATAATTATAGAGAGGAAGATTCAGAAAAAAGGGTGATTTTTAGCAGGGGTGTAAAAGCTTGGAGATCTTTCCAAATGTTGCAGCAAGAGGAAGGCAATGTGGTAATACATGTGTGCTAAGACAGATGTATCTAGCAAACGAATCTGACATTTTCTAACTCACTATAAACTCAGTTTGGTAATAAACATTCAAGATAACGCCTGAATGACAATCATGAAATGATCATCATCTTTCAACTCCGGACAAAAAATGCAACAAGGCAATAAAATGGAAGAGTCACATGATGGAGTGAGTTGTCTGAAGTGCACTGCACAATATATTTTAGTTTGGCAAATGGTAGGTTTACTACAGCAGTATAATATTATATTACATCATAATGTTTTTAGTACTTGGTGCATACATACTGGGAACTCATTGTTCTTAATTTGGCACAAGGGTGAAGCTTTGAATTGATCTTAAGAATTCCATATTCATCTATTTTGCTGAAATATTGAGATGTTGGGGATGGGTGAGGTGAGGGCAGACTTTGATCTACATGTAGTTTTTCCTTCAGAACTCATGCAGCTAACAAGAAAGCTCACACCCTCCAATCAGCATCATGTAGACTGTAGGCCTTAACTATTTCCTTAAACCCGCCACACATGCAGATAACCTGCTATGCATGAACTTTGGTGTTTTTTTTGGTAATGTAACTTGCTTTTCTTTTCTGTTTGATGAATCTTCTTTTTCCTTCTCTTTGTGAGTTATGTCGGACTTGTCTTTGTCTTTTTTCTCTTTTTCCTTTTCTTTATCTTTCTCCACTTCCTTCTCCTTTTCCTGGAAAACAGAAAAAGAACAACAGTTCCATGCTGTTCGAAAGCACAGTGTGAAGCACGAGTATTTCACACGAGGAATTAAAAGGTGTTCTCGAAGAGTTACTAACCCTCTGTAATAACTTATCCCTGTAGAGCTCCACTTGTTCTTGAATACTCTGTCCTGATCTCTTGGACCGTTTCCCAGACTCGAGCTCATCTTGAAACTTCATTACTTTGAGCTGCAATGAAAAGATACATTTGGAAACTCAGAACAGACTCTGGAACATGGAGGAGTTTAGTGTGGACCAATGGAAGCGCACCTCAATTTCTCGCAGTTTCGCACGCTTCTCTTCGCTCATCTCAGAAAGCTTGGCCGATTTCAAGTCTTGGTATTCTATAGGCTGGGCGTAAGACGGCTGTTCTGATGGGTAGGAGCACTTCAAAGGAGCCTCTTTCACATCAGTTTCATGTGTTTTCATACTGCATTAATTATTTGGGTCAATAAGTGTCACATTAACACCAAAGAATATCACACACACACACACAATAACACCAAAGAATCTCACACACACACACACACAATAACACCAAAGAATCTCACACACACAATAACACCAAAGAATCTCACACACACAATAACACCAAAGAATCTCACACACACAATAACGCCAAAGAATCACACACACAATAACGCCAAAGAATCACACACACAATAACGCAAAAGAATCACACACACAATAACGCAAAAGAATCACACACACAATAACGCAAAAGAATCACACACACACACACACACACACACACGCACACAATAACGCAAAAGAGTCACACAAACACACACGCACACACAATAACGCAAAAGAATCACACACACACACACACACACACAATAACACCAAAGAATCATCACACACACACACACACACGCGCACACAATAACGCAAAAGAATCATTCACGCAGGCGCACACAGCCATCATATTTGCGAATTATTGAACATCTATTCACAACACACTCAAATAAGACAACAACGTGTTAGTCATTACCTCTCGTTACTTTTTTCTGATTCTTCTGGCGTATCAAAGACTTCCCATTTCGATGTGGTTACAGCTGGAAAGCAAGGAGAACAACACTGTTATTTTGGGCAAACCCCTTTCCCAAAAAAAAAGGGGGGAAATCCCTTTCCCACGAAAAAGGGAAAAAATAAAGTAAAAAAGCAGAAATAATCTAAAGCACATGACACATTCTCACACAGCAAGTAGACAGTAAAGCACTCCTAGAAGTCCCTGTAGATAATTACATTTGCTGCATTGTTTACCATTATCTGAAAATGTAAACAAACACACCTTGACCTTCAAGAGCCGATCCATCCACTTCCTCCCATTTCGATGGAGCCATCTTAAAGCCTGGCTTTGGCCCATCCACTAAACAAGCAAGCGGTATTATAAAATTCCATGAACTGACACTACAGGTTACCACATACTCCATTCCAGTCTTGGTCTTACTTGGCAACATACTGGTTCGAGGTATATATACACAAATGTAATTCTAACAGCTCTTGTCTCAGTATACCTGGGATAAAGTTTAAAGCCTAGATTCAATTAACCCAGAAAAAAAAGGAGAATTGTAGATGGCAGGCCATAGGTTTAGCAGGTTAATTCAAATCGCGTTACTCACAGGGAATACCATCCAGCTCCTCTTCTGATCCCTTTATAGGGACTCCATCCAGGTCATCCAGTGGAGCTCCATCCAGTGGAGCACCATCTAGCGGAGTGCCGTCTACATCTTCCAGAGGAGCACCATCTAACTCCTCTTCTACAATGGGGGCACCATCTATGTCTTCTACCTGTTCAACTGGCTATAAATGCACATTACAGCACATCCGCATGGTTCTTTAAACGTTCACTGTTGATACAGCACTTATAGTACCAGACAAGAATGTCATTTTCTAATGAGAAGAAAATAAATGCACAACTTGGAAATTCACATGAATACAGACCTTTACAAATACATTTTTGTTGAATCTATATATGTATAGATCTATCAATCTATACAGTTTTAACACTGACAGACAATTAATATGACATGCCAATTCCTCCAGCCTTCATGTAAATTATATGAAAACCAAAATTAAAACTTTAACAGTCACTGCCATAAGTTGTGATGCATAGTGATGTTCTGAAAGCAGCCCTACCTCAGGCACCTCTACCTCCTTGTCTGGGTCGAGGCTGACTAGACCCAGGAAGATGTTTTGGAGCTTAATGAGGAAAGGATCAGGATAAACTGCCCATTCCTCCCACGCCCGGAAACAAGACATCACTCGTTGCTGTGGAGACCAAAGCAACGGCCATCAGTTTCTGACTTTTTTTGACATTTTCCTCATGACATAACGAAATATCAATTGCCTCTTAAAACAACCCCCAACTGTTCACAGTAATCAGTTCTTTCTCACCCTTTTCTTGCAATTTAGTTCCCACCAGTTCCCAACATTGCTTTCTTATGTGACTGAACTGCTGTAAGGCATGAAGGCCCTCAGAAGCCTACTCTGATACACTCATGAAGGCCCTCAGAAGCCTACTCTGATATACTCATGAAGGCCCTCAGAAGCCTACTCTGATACACTCATGAAGGCCCTCAGAAGCCTACTCTGATACACTCATGAAGGCCCTCAGAAGCCTACTCTGATACACTCATGAA
>JAOYMR010000012.1:5719043-5732589 GCA_025802075.1 Tenebrosternarchus preto | reverse complement strand
AAAGCGGCTTTGTGACAACATGTGTTGTAAAAAGCGCTATATAAATAAAATTGACTTGACTTGACTTGACTTGACTTGACATTGAAACCAGTAGAGAGAAACCACAGTGCTGCTGACGTGCTCAGTACCAGTAGAGGGAAAACGGAGTGAGAGACCAACAGAGTGAGAGACACAGATGTCACCCCATTCAGCTGGGCAGTGGTGTGTATGTAACTCAACCACATCCTCACTTTGCCCTCACTGCCTGGGATTCATCTGCCCCACACTGCCTTGCTCCCCCAGTCTCTTCCCATGCATCTGGTGGCCATTAGAGCTTGTTACTGAGTACCTAATTCAATATTCCCTTGTTTTCATCCTCTACTTTTAATCAGCGTCTGCCAGCAGGATCAGCTTTCGAGCAAAATAAGGGGACAGCGTTTCTGTCGTTAAATAAGGGGACAGCGTTTCTGTCGTTAAATAAGGGGACAGCGTTTCTGTATTTAAATAAGGGGACAGCATTTCTGTATTTAAATAAGGGGACAGCGTTACTGTAGTTAAATAAGGGGACAGCGTTTCTGTAGTTAAATAAGGGGACAGCATTACTGAAGCTCTTTATGGAGTCATAAATTGAAGGAGGAAAGACACAAACCACAGGGAGTTTCTTTATGTCTCTTAAGACCACCAAATAATATGTGAATCCTAACCCTAAACCCCAGCCATGACCTCAACTCCCTTGTATTCTTACTTAATCCTAATCCTGAAGCCTAACCATGTTGGGATTTTACTCCAATCCTGATCTTAATGTAACTCTAAACCCTAGACCTGTCCTTGTAAGCTTAATGTAACCATAAATCTGTCCTTAATGTAACTCTGAGCTCTAAATCTGTCCTTCATGTAACTCTGAGCCCTAAACACTAAATCTGTCCTTAATGTAACTCTGAGCCCTAAACACTGAATCTTTCTTTAATGTAACTCTGAACCCTAAACCTGTCCTTAAAGTAACTCTGAGCCCTAAACCTGTCCTTGTAACCTACACTGAACCTAAACCCATAAATATTAACTCTGATAAAATAGTCTGTGTACACGCACGCACACACACACGTTACTTCTACACAGAGTTGCCAGGTTCGCGGTTTTCACGCCACATTGGGCTTGTTTGAAAATCCAATCGCGGGTGAAAATTCAGGGGTGGCGGGGTGCGTTTTTTTGGGCTACTTTTAAAAATTAACACGGGCGCCAAAAAACAACAAAAAAGTGGGTGTTGCTTTGGATATTACGTCAACACGGCGGGCAAACGTTTACAAGAACCAGGAGAACATAACGACATAAGGGAGGACAGTGTGAAACGGAGAGCGGGAGAGAGGGAGCGAGAGACAGAGCGAAAAGGACAGCGTGAAAAGGAGAGCGGAGAGAGAGCGAGAGAGAGAAAGAAAGAAGTCAAAGTGAACTTTATTGTTATTCAGACTTTGCATAGCTGAACAAGATTGCGTTTCTCCAAACTCCAATGTACAGGAGCTGAAGTGGCCGCTGCCCCAGGGCGCCGCCATTACACAGACACACAATGTGAAGAGAAAACAGCAGTCGCTAGCTAATATGCCAGGTAAATGGGGGAAATACAGGAGGCGGTATTGCAAGGACTGGGAAAAAGAAAGAGTATTGATGGAATGGATTAAAAGTGTCCCTAATGACGAGAAAAAGGTATATTGCAAATACTGCAAATGTGAAATAAGAGCTCATCACAGTGACCTGATTGCCCATGCTGCCACAGAAAAACACAAAAGGAATGCTGCTCCATTCTCAAATGCCAAAAAGTTCTTTTCTTTTTGCTAATTATGTTACTATTAAATGTTCTTGACTGTGATATAAAACTGATATAAAAGAACTAATAAAACACTAATGTTACAATATGACTTTAATATAAATAGCAATAATAAATCCCATTTGCTTCAAATGTGTGACAGACATATTTTGGGCTAGTTTAAGCTTCTGAAGGGCGGGTTTTAGACTGACTTTGGGCTGGATATTTTTGTAGGACCTGGCAACCCTGCCCATAGTTCAACTAAATAAGCGCAGCATATGTCTGTTTAAGATATGTGTCATATAGTTTAAGATATGTGTCATATAGTTTAAGATATGTGTCATATAGTTTCCATAGATGGCGCAGATCAAAATGAAACCTAAATAGGCAATCTGGGTTATGTTCACACGCATAGGCTACATTATAAAAACAAACAAATAAAAAAATGGCTAAGTTTTCTAATTTATATAAAAATTCAATAGGCTGAAAACTTAAAGTCAGTCTGGTATACACATATATAGCTCATAGCATGTGTGTACGTGCAGCGTCCCATGAAAAACGGAAGTGAAGGCGGGGAAATAAGACTGGCATTTTCACTTTGCTCAGTGTTTTGCAAAAACGGTACAGTACAAAGGTAAAACGTATTACAGGGGAGTTTTGAGAAAGCCTGGAGTTGCTAGCGTCCAGCCCATAACACCCCTTTCGTAAACATGTTCCGAAATTCTCCATTTGATCCGATGTCCGCTGCGTCGGCATGAAGTCTTCAGAAGTTGTAAACTGCGAGGCATTAAACGATTTGCCAACTGAGTCGAACCGGATTAAGCCATATCTTCAGGAGTTAAAACAAAAAGCCGAAAAGGAACCAATTATTAAACCACATATGGATTTGTCTGACAACTTTCTGATCAAGTTTTTGAGGGCACGAGACTTTGATGTGGAGTTGTCGCTTAAGGTTTGTTCTGCATGTAGACTTTCTTAACGCTTGAAAGGACGATATAAAAATATTTACGGGATAGTGTTGTGCGATTTGTAAACCACATATCAACAGTCCTTGGAGGCTTAACAACCCACTCAGATTATACTTCCGTTTGTTACCAGACACACAGGTATTATTGTGGCACTTACGTCAAATGTGTTAAGGCAGTTTAACTAAACGTAAAAATATTTATTTAGTCTAAAAATAGGCACAGATTTGGGGGGCGTGTAAAATGTCCCCCCAATAATTCCTGCTCACAACATGTGATGTTTTAGGTTGGGTGGTGTGAGCAGTGTGTTCACCTCAAAGTTTAAATGAAATCTATGCCACTAAAAGTACCATTATCTCCATTTCCTTGAAATTTAACAATGATTATGATTATTCTTTTTATGTTTATGATTATGAATATGATTACGATTATGATTGTTATTATTACTAGTAGTAGTAGTAGTAGCAGTAGTAGTGTGTTTATGATCATACATTGTATTTTTATTAACATCTCACTCTCCACAGTTACTGATTAACTACCATAAATGGAGACAAGAGTGCCCTGAAATAACTGCCAACCTGGAGCCATCGACTGTCATAGGCCTTCTCAAAAACAATTACCATGGGACCCTTAGGTCCAGAGACCACACTGGAAGCAGAGTTCTAATTTACCGCATTGGTCAGTATTGATTTCTTTACCATAAAGTAAGTTTAATTTTTTTTTGTTTTGTTTTTTTACTGAGCTGTAAGAATATAAAAAATTATCCTGGGTTTGTGTGCATCTTTAGGTCAGTGGAATCCAAAAGAGTTTACAGCATATGAAGTTTTCCGGGTCAGTCTCATTACATCAGAGCTGATTGTTCAAGAGAGGGAGACCCAAAGAAATGGACTGAAAGCGATTTTTGACCTCCAGGGTTGGTGCTTTGCTCATGCTTTCCAAATAAATCCTTCCTTGGCAAAGAAGATTTCGTGTGTACTCACGGTGGGTATTTCTTAGTGGTTAAGAAGATGATGTAAGATACATGGTATAGAGATAGTAAATATGGCAGTCTTGCATAGCTAGAGTTAGAACTGCTAAAGCTTTCGAGCAAGAACTTAAAATTGCTGGTCATTATAAATATAATGTGCTTTACACATGTCATCAAAAGACCTTTAATTTCATCTGAACGATTGTGAGATTAATTTTCCTTACTTTATGGTACCCTAGCCACTACCTTAACTTCTGAAGTCTATATGTATTGTCTAGATCTGTAGTATTGGTTTCTGTGGAAGGTCTACAATCTGGAGGAAAAAACTGCTTAGATCTTCATTGGTACAACATGTGTTGCACATCATGTGTCTCAAATTAAAATCAGCATAGGACTGTGGAATTTGTAAAAAAAACTAATAGCTTTTTTTAGAATGTCATGGACATGCTATGTAATTGTAAACTGGTACTGGCATTTGATTGAAAAGCAAATTCCATCAAGCTGTCATATTTTAAGCTAGTATATATTTTCAAATAAGTTGCATGCACAGAAGGTAGTATTTTCCATTTAAAATATGCAAAATGTTTTGGAATATGCTGAAACAAAGTAATCACTTCAGATCTCTCTGTTTAACAGGATTCCTTTCCTTTAAAAGTACGTGGCATCCACCTGATTAATGAACCCATATTCTTCCGTCCTGTTTTTGCTATGATCCGACCATTTCTGTCAGACAAGATTAAACAACGGGTCAGTACAATTCCACTTCCTATTTTAGTCCAATATTTCTACAAATGTAGTCCAAATACAACTAATTCTTAGTATATTATCATTCTGTTACCTTCAGTTGTAGTCATACCACTATGAACAAGGCTTTTAAGTTCAGCTTTAGACTGTTTGTTCATTATACTAATAAAGCATTTGGCAATGGAAAATAATTAATGTTACTGCTGCATCTCATTCAATAGATTCACTTCCATGGCAGCTCATACACAGCAAGTCTTTCTGAGCATTTCCCAAAGGCCATTCTCCCACCGGAGTACGGAGGTACAGGTCTGAGCATGGAGGAAGTGTGTCAGGAGTGGACAGAGTACATCATGCATTCTGCAAATTATCTACAGAGCCTCTCTGTTGATGTAGGAGGTGGTTCCTCTCAAGGCAGTCCATGTGGCCATCACTGATCAAAATAAAAGCATCACACCACAATGGCCACTTTTTGCTTTTGGTGATGTTCAATGATGACTGCATCTGGCTAAACTTGACATTGTGGATGTTTTAGGAAGAATTATATCAGTTTACATGTTTACATTGATCTTAAAAATGAAGATTTTTAATTGATTGATGATTGATTTGTTTTCTGTTTCTGAAGAGCAAGTTTTCAAATAGGTTTGTACCTTAGGGTTATAACATTCCAAACTTTAGAGCTAAATTTGTCACATATACTGTGGTCAAGAAGTTTCAAGCTTGTGAAGGATGCCGTCTTTTATAGCTCTGAAATTTTGACATTACCTGGAAATTATTTCATGTAGATTTTCTATACCTGCAAATGATCTGTATAGAATGAAAAAGGAATGATAAATGAATAAGTCTGATTTATACTTTGAGCAAACATAAGGCCAATATAAATATTACTATAAAACATTATTATACTACTCACTGAAGACCATAACACCATGGTGCTGGAAATAGCCCAGTTTTAGTTTGTTTTCTAAAATCTACCTGAAATGTAAGCTGTGATATGCCCTTGGAAAGCCATTTAGTTAAGCTAGTATAATGTGGTCTTTAGGTCCATGTGTACTTAAGGCCTGCATGATTGCAGGTAGACAATTATTACCATAAAAGGATTGCACCATCACTGACTGTGAAAGACTTCTACTGTCAGTAAAAGTCTCATTCCTAGCATATAGTCTACATTGTTTCTGTGACTTCCTGAAAAAAAAACTTTTTTGTATTTTCATTTAGCAAGACAAATAAGGGGGCTTGCTAATGCTATTTATTGTTTGAAAACAAAAGATGTTTTTTATAATTACAGCAATAGTGAAATCACAGTTGATCTTATTTGATGTAAACCCCTACACAAACAGTCAAAGTGCTTCTTTGCTCGGTTGCCCTTTGCTCCTGTTTTGATTGGTAAATGGTGTTAGAGACTGTTGACTTTCCTAGGACTTGGACATGTTGACATCTGGGCCAGTCCATTTCAGCTTGTTTCTTCAGTCTATTTTCACTTTACTTTTCTTTTGTCTGAACATTTTGAGTGTTGCAAGCTATTCATTCTTTAAAGTGAAACAAATTCCTGCATCATATATTGTTTTGCATTCTTTAGTAAAGCTTTTGACCTTATCAACGTGTGTTAACAAACAGGATTTCTGTAAACCTTTTTGTCCTAGCCTTGTTTACAGTGAATGCTCACACCTTTTTTCTTTCTTTTTTAAGCAACTGATGTCTCATCATATGAATTTCCTTATATTAGAAATTGTTCTGAAATGCATAATAATCATTTTTTTACATGTTACAAGTAAGTCAGTCATCTTTTACATGTTACAGTCATCTTTTACATGTTACAGTCATCTTTTACATGTTACAGACATCTTTTACGTATGACTTTTTCCAGTTAATTTACAAAGTGCTTCATGGTGCAATATTAATATTAAAAACAAGGGAAAATCTAAATGTAGCACACACATATAATACAAATAAAAAACAAAAATACAAGGAAAAGTAAACAAACAAATCATAAATCAAACTATGGTAAAACTAGTAAAACCAGCTAAATAAAAAAGTCATAATATCTTTTGGGGCACCACTTTTTGGAAACGAATGTTACATTTTTTATTGATATTTGCCTCCAAGCACAAATATTTTTTTTGTCCTAAAAAATAAACAACAATCCCCCCTACAAACAAAACTAACTAACAAAAAACTAAAGACTTGATAGGCATTTTTAGCAGATTCTACTTTTTTGACATACAAATGTGAACATAAATGAAGATTAATGGTAGATTATAAATCCTTTATAAACATAAAAAGTTACATCATCTGTGCTTCAGATTTAGGTGACCATCTTTACTGATGATCAAGCATTGCGTTAACCTTTATCTCTGACACTTGGATGGCTCATTGAAGGCAAAATGTTGAGTCTCTCTAACCCCGGAAAAGCGAAGTGATTAACAGCGTCCCTACGCTGCAGGAGTAATCAGGCTGCAGAAGTAATTGCAAATGTGATTTGATCAAGTCGCCATTTGTGTATCTTCCTTTAGATATCTAAACCAACCGTGAATAGCTTCTGTGCGCGCTGAATATATATGTTTAAGATACAAAAGTGATTTATATGATCTACAGTGATTTAGAGACCAAAAGCACATGTTGCTCCTATCTGATGAAGAATAGATATTTAGGATCGCGTGTGCATAAAGCAAACACAACTTGCTCGAGTTCTGTCCCAAACGTCAAAAGAACGCGTGGTGCTTCTTCCAAACGTCAGTATAAATGTGAGAAAATCCCCACCGCTAGTCTCGCATATTCAGCATATGGTGGAAAACGCAGAACACTAAAGGGGAGGGGCTCTAGCTATAGATCCTGTAACGTTTTATTCTCGGACAAATCAAATCGTACTAAATTTGTTACTAAATTTGTACTAAATTTTGTATCCTAGAGATTCGGTGGTTGTGCTACCCATTAAAATACGTTTGTACAAAATACACAAACATCGTTGTACAGTAGTAAACAAATAATATATACACGATTTAATTTGAAAACGTGCACCCAGATTCAGTGTATCCTTGTATCGCTGTTCAGTGTTCACATCTGTTTTCAACATTATACAACGCTCTACCATTGCAGTTTTGTGGGGAAACGGAATAATAACTCTCGCGATAAGTAGCATCTTCCATCTTGCCACGTTCCAATGCTTTCAATCCAGATCCATGAAGGGGGCGGTTCTATCCCGCTGGTATCCACACGATTGAATAAAGGAGACTGCCTATTACAGGCGATTGGATGTCATTTTTAGTGTCTCCGCCTATAACGTCTGCTTAAGGGTAACACTGGCTGAATGCTTAGTCACTCAAAAGTCAACGGGTTGCTATGGGCTTTGCTTTATGAAGTCGGAGGCATTTGATTTCACTGGGTACCTTGACTGAGGGAATTACAGTAAATTAGATTAATTTAAAATTTCTAGTATACACAGAATCGAAGAACGGACAACCGCGATGGCTACGAAGAAAAATACACGAGGACAAAGCAAGAGAGGTCTGTAAATTCATGTAACTTTGGAGAAAATAGCGCAACCTTCACTACCGGTACTGGAGAAGGCCTGAAAGTTAATCGGACATCAAAATTGATGTTTTTGGTTTCACACTGATACATAATGACAAGATATTGAATTTATACTGCTAGTCAGGGATTGTTAAAATGCAACAAGCAAGTTGTGGAAAAACACGAATGTACAGTTTTTAGTTATCAGTGTACATTCGCAGTTGGTGAACAGCGACAGTTCATCTTATGTCGTTAGTTTCTTTTTCAGCCACTTCAAGATCTGAAACAACATTCTGACAGTGCTTCTCTGAGAAAAAGGACACGTAACTACTGTATTCCCATGGCCAGTGTGTCTAAGAGCCCTAACTCTTAGTGAAGCCTGAAATATAGTGTGCATAAGTTCAGGGGAGGTGGGGCTTAGATTTGATAGTCTGACCTACATATTTTACTTGCATGTTGCAGACAACATTTCTGGTCGTTTGCCTGTGTTTCAGATCATAACTATTTCACCATATGATTCTTAATGCAGGAGCTACGGTCCGAGCACATTTTTCTTAAATGCTCACGTGTCGAAATGTGGGCGGGGTTACACGTGGCCTCCGTAGTCGCAATTCAAACCCTAAATCCCTGAAAAAAACCTTACACCTTTGAAGAGGCTTGATTAAAAAGATACAACGTTGTCCCTGCGTGATTTCACGTCTTTTAATTAAATCAAAGTTGTATTTTATTCATTAGTGACTTTCAGAACATTTCAAGTACTCTCCAAAGTAAACATACTTTTTCAGGTCCTGCTGTTGGGTAATAACGATATTATTACAGAAAAGTATGGCTGCACCAAGTACCGTAAAGCAAATGCGGAAAGGTGGTTTAAGTCAAAATTGACTTCGAAGTTGGTAGGCAATATGGCCATTTTAAGTATTTATATAGGGTTATATGACCATATGAAATTAGTTTTTCATAGCACAATGCTATGCATTGCCTTCTGATGCACCAAATTCACCTGCTATGAACTTAAACAGTCCTAGCCACACCCGTTTTTCTGTTTAACAAATTGTCATATGCAGTCTCATTTAAATACAATCACTGGACACTTCAGTAATCCACTGTTCTAGTGTATATTGCTTGCTCTACAGTTTGCGTGATTAATTTGTACAAACCTGTTTGAACAGGACTGTTAATGTTCCAGTATGAGTACATGAAGTTGCTGAAAGGCAGTGCTGTTGTACTACCCCTGGATCTGAATTCAAATGATGAAATTACTCCTTTCAGGTTACTTTCTTTCAGCTTCAGAGATTAACTTGCTGAAAGCCACAGAGTTGGTAAAGGAAGGACAGTTTGTCCTGGAGTGACTCTGTCGTGGATTCCTCCTCTAAAGTATATAAACAGGTCTTCCTTGTTTAATCTTGCATGTCATGAATGATCTTTCATGTTTGGTGTATGTGCTTTTAATACTGTTTCTAATTATTGTTCAGCAAATGTTTTGTTTTTGAATGTGACTTTTGGCTTAATATTGGTAATAATCGTATGCCACAAACCGAAATGGTGAATAATGGCTGTGCAGAAGTGACGTTGGTATTGCTTTTTTTTCTCACTTACAGTGTGCTGTGTATGTTAGGAGAGCAGCTGGTTGAAGCACATGACTCCATAGCTGGTGCATGTCAAATGAACCAGGACGGAGGTAAAACAATAGAGGCAGTTTGACTGTGAAGTCAGAATCAAGCCAAGTCTGTGTAACTTCAGGGGTGTGTCTGGTTAGCAGTGACTTGGTTTCTGAACAGTTGGCAAACAAAGGTGAACTACACGCACATGCTACATTCAGTTCAGAAGGTTTCAGGACCATTTAAAATCCATTAAAACTTTAAATAGCATTTATAAATAACTTTAAATAGCATTTATCAAAGTAGTAAAACGAGCGTAGAGACTTTTGTTTTTTTTATCCATGTTTGTCTACACATCTGTGTACTCTTTGAACAATTTGACAATGTTTTCTTGGCTGCAGTATGTGCACAACAGACTGGGCAAAAAAACCCTGTTTTTTTGAAAGCTTGCACCCCGAGTGACCTCACATTGTTTTGTATGTTATAATATCCTAAGCCCATACACGTCTTCACACAGTTATACAGTGAGGGGGCATTCAGTATAGGAATGCCTGTCAATATGATGCCAAGGGTTTGCAGTCCATATCCTCTAAGCAAAACAAGAATGTTGAAGAACATGCTTACTGGTTACTACTCTGCACGTATACCATGTTACATTTTAAAATGTATATTCATGCTGTTCTTGTTCATTGGAAATGTAAAGTTGTAATATTTGAGCAACAGTATAATATTTTTAAAGTTTTTTAAGTCAAGTCAAATTTATTTTTATAGCGCTTTATACAAAAGCCATTGTTGAAAAAAAGCAGTTTTACAGATGTCTGAGTCCCCACTGAGCAAGCCAGGGGCAGCAGAGGCAAGAAAAATCTCCCTTGAGAGCATGAGGAAGAAACCGTCAGAGGAACCAAAACTCAAAAGGGGGGTCCATCCTCCTCTGGCCAAAATTTATTTGTTTATGCCCAAGGAATGAGTTTTGCTAAGTATATATGTACACAGAGTACATCATTTTTTTTCTAATTGGCCCCATTGTCCAGTTCTTGTTATATATCCTATCCAAGTATAAAGAAGCAATCAGTTGCTCTATTACCATGTTTGAAATCTGTGTGGAGAAATAGATTTCCATTTCCTTTGTATAACTCTTTTAGGTAGTACCATTCCAGAAGCAAAAGCCTGTTGTTCACTGTTGGGCCATGTGAGGGCAGCATCCAGCCAACCAAAATCCATTATCTAAAGTCATCATTATGACCTTCCTTAGTCTCTTCCTGCTCTCTCACTCTCTTATTGGGTAGCAGGAACAGTGGATTGGAACGTAGCTCAGTCCTACCCTTTCCAGTAACAACCTATGCTTCACTGGCTTGTCAAGCTGAAAGTTCTAAAAATAATACACAAGGACAGGCCAGGTTCCATATCGGGCAGTGGCCAAATTCACTCTGAACAAAAGCGGTTGGCAGCTGGGGCTGGGCTGAGGTTTGGGACAAGACTGGGTCTGGAGACACTCTCTTTCTGTTGCTGTCTGGAGGGATGGGGGAGCCAAAGGCTGAGGTGAAGGCAGCGGACAAGGAAGCAGGTAGAGAAGCTCTGCCATTAGGAAGAAGCTCGAGGGCAAGGAGTGACACTAGTGGTCCATTGTGTGTGGATGAAAGAGCATTAAGGATATGAAGTACGTGAGTTGTAGTGAGATCTGATTCTCCAGTCGGGTTGTTAGTTTGGTGAAGGCTAGAAATAAAGCTGAATGGCTGTAAATAGTTTAGGTTTGTTGGTGAGTTGAACAGTTTTATTTGAAGTTTATTTTTTAAACAATGTAAATAACATTTGCTGAACAACGATAAAGAAACGTGGACTTTATAATTAATATCTAAAAGTTTTCTGGAGTGTTGTGACTTTTTCTAAAGGTAGTAAATTGGTATCAGTGTTGTGTTCGTAAAATCTGTGTGTGGATTTGACCTCGAAGAACATGGCGGATGCAACACCTGTTCATTCTCTCTCCAGTCCATCTCCACAATACACATGTATTTATACCACGGCACTATGAAGGGTGTTATCAGTCCCTCAGAATAACTACACTTGTTATAACTCTACCATACTTGTAACCTTCTGAGGGGATTCTCCCCTCTGCCTGCCATTAGTCATAAGATGGGACATTTTTCAAAACTGCTTAAGGGAAATCTTTTGATAGCCAAGGTGCATTTAGATTTTTAAGTTCTTATGAAATAATATTCTCCAGATAAAAAAAAGATTTAAAAAAAAGTTCTTCAGCGAGTAGTTGATCTACAAGTGGCTCAAAGTCATGTATCTGGAATTTTGTACTACAGCCACGTGTGCCATTCAGATTTTTAACTTTGGAAGTGTGGGCTTTCAAAAACATATACCTACTAACTATTGCCTGGGGTTACATTTCTAATACACAATGCTTTTGTATTTATTAAAGTTTGTGACTTAAATGATTCTTGTGCATAGTTGTATGTAGCTACCTTTCCCCATGTGGCTTGCATGCCCTTGCTTCTCATGTTTCTCTCGAGAAGATGAGCCCAGCTCTGATCCTGGGGATCTACTGCACTGCAAAGTTCAGTTTTTCTCAGTATAATGATCCAGTGCTACTGAAAAACCTTGATCAGCTGGACCAAGGTTGGGAGTAAACCTTGATGAAGTGGACCAGGTTTGGGACTAAACCTTGACCAGCTGGACCAGGGTTGGGACTAAACCTTGGCCAGCTGGACCAGGGTTGGGACTAAACCTTGACCAGCTGGACCAGGGTTGGGACTAAACCTTGCAGAATGGTGGATCTCCAAGCCTGGAACATGGCTATTTTAACATGGTTTTTGCTGTTTTATTTTATTAAAGCTTGTTAGCTTTACTGTGTCCCATTTCTTTCCTGTGGATCAGAAGTTAAGCAACAGCTGGCAAGTAAGAATGGGAAGAAGACAGAAGGTTCCTCGTTCTTCACCTGGTTCATAGTGCTGGCTCTCCTGGGAGTCTGGACTTCTGTAGCTGTGGTCTATTTCGATCTTGTTGACTATCAAGGTGTCATTGGTGAGTACACTACGTTAGTGCAACAGACATTGTACGTTTAGGACCTGTGTGTGTATTTTTTATTACAATTTCAATTCATTTACATGAACTGCATTTAGACTAAACCATTTTTATGTAATTATTTTGTAAATCTATTTTTCTGGTCTTAATTTTGCATGCAGCCAAGGCAAAGGACTTGCGTTATAATCTTTCAGAGATATTACAAGGTATGATATCAGATGCCATGAATATGATCACAATCATAAGCTTCATTTATGTGATACATCCTCCTTGAGCACTTAAAAGGAGAATAGAAGTGTAATTTAATTTTAATGTAACTTTATAAATCACATGTTGGGGACTACTTTATTTCTCAAATTTACCCAAAACCTCATCAACTAATAAGGGGTATTTAGTTTAGATGTAATATTATCTCAGTGACTTTTGTCCTGAATAACTGGAGTGCAGTAGTCAAACCCTCCCAAGTACAAGCCCCCCCATTGGAACAATACACAAATTGAAAGATACGTATAGAGTATACGTATAGAGTATACGTATAGAGTATAGTTTACTTTAACCAGTTGGTAACCAGTATGCTGTTTAATAACAACATTATTTATTCCTTATTCCTATTATATGCTGGACATTATCTGAAATGGAAGTATTGGCTATAGCTGTAGAAATTATATCAAATTATATGCTTGTTGGACCACATGAGTGATGTAATCAGTGAAAACATGCACTGCACACAACCAAAACAACAACTACACAACCCCACACAAAAACACACACAAAAACAAAATTTGTTCTCAGTATTATAAAGTCGAGGAACCTGTGACGGCAGTTAATATATCGATTTACTGTAATAGGCAATAGACCAAGAAATACTTGCTATTTAGTATGAGCAACAAGTACAATGGTGTAGACATATATGTAAACAAAGGTTTATTTAGTATGAACAACAAGTACAATGGTGTAGACA
>JAOYMR010000012.1:5678704-5692007 GCA_025802075.1 Tenebrosternarchus preto | reverse complement strand
CATATTTTATTGTCATTTAAGGGATTTTGTATAGGAGAAGAACTGTACTGTACAGATTCCCCCTCATCGAGTGAAAAATATTGCATATAGGTAGTTCCATATCTATCCACACGTACACACAGAGGTGTGACTGAACAGTATAGATTACACTGGGCCTCAGGCTCTCAGAATCAGCTCTGCCACAGAGGCTAATGAGCCTGTTTTATTTAGGGAGCATCTAGCAATTAGTTGATTATGCAGTAATTTCAATTAACGGCAGCTCACTGCTTTCGGTTAGCATCTCAAAGATCTATGTATTACTCTAGAATAAAGCATCTCAAAGATCTATGTATTACTCTAGAATAAAGCATCTCAAAGATCTATGTATTACTCTAGAATAAAGCATCTCAAAGATCTATGTATTACTCTAGAATAAACTACACCTTCAGAATCTGGTAGGCTCTAAACTCTGAACAGAAACATAATGAAGTAACACCCAGACTAATCGCTGCCATCAAAACAGTTGGGGGGGGGGGGCGGTTGGGTGTTGGGTACTATTTTCGAAGAGACTACTCCAAAATAATCTTTGCGTTTTCTAGATGTATTTGTGGTAAGCTGGATCAACACGTTTGAAATCAAATTCACGCAGAGAGCATTAAGACCCGTTTGCAAGCGCCCCCGCCCCAAATGGAGTGAACCAGCGCCCCTGTGTTCGCAGTAACTCAGTAGCTGCAGAGGGACTCGTTCGACTTGCTGTCGTTGAGAAAAGAGCCTTTCTCTAGGGAACTGCCTGGCCGCCCGCAACCCCTCCCCCAGCGTCGTGCCGTCATGTTATAACCAGCGCTGCGTGGCTAACCACAGCCGAGCGTCCTGCCGCTCTTCGCACCCAGGAGCCGCTGATCCCTCCGCGCCCTTCCTGACTGACCACGTGTCAAGGCGCTTCAAATGAGATCTGGAGAGCGTTTTTATTTTCCAAGCAGCTCCCCTTGAAGGACATTAGGCTAGTAATGATGTTAGTTTTAAATCCAAAAATAGCCAGTGCTCATTATTGTCATAATATGAACCGAATGGTAAGAACGGTGCGTTATTTAAAAACAAACGACCAAAATAGCTTGAGAAATAAAACATCATCTGCACAGTAAATGAAGGAAACTAATCCACCTTAATAAAAAGGCATCAGTTTGACAATTTCTCGCACAGGAACCTCCTGCCCAAATCCCGAAGCCCTTCCTGCCAAAGACCAGCACGCTGAGCGCACACGAGACCTATGGATTTCACGAGCCACTTCATCGGAAAGTGCAATTATGAAAGACGTCTGTCGAGAGAGAAAGAGGGAAAAAAACACCGTCTCTTGTTCCAGCAGTTGGGTTCATAATGTCTGCCCACTGGAGCGGAGAGAGAGGCCCCGCCACGTCCGCGCGGCCTGTCGAAGCACGTTATGTCAGACGCTCCACAGGACTGATGGTTTTCACGACGACTGGGTTAGACGGGACCGTTCCTGCTCCCGTATCTCCGGCATGGTCTGCAGCGCAGTTCTGCCTCGCATGTTTAACAGTGAACGCTAATTTAGTGAAGCGGTGTTCTTAGATGCTAAGTTTTAATTCAAGGGCATTTAAATAATGAAAATAAAGTACGTGTCCATTGGCTGCAGTACACCGCACAATCTGAAGTGCTCCGTCTTGTTAGAAAACGTCCACCCTCAAATGTCTCACTGGCGATTTCACACGCCTCTCCCAAATAACTTTTAACCGAAGAATATGAAATATAATTATAGCGAAGGATGCAGTAATTGCTCTTGGTCATTATACACAGCGCAAATTGATGAAATACCTAAAATGTATATGTTAAAGAAATATGTTAATACGAAAAAATGAAGGTATATGTTTAAATAAATGTTAAAGAAGTCAACCCAATGAATGTAACCAGAATACGGCGACAATCAAGTCACCTTCAAAAACGAAAGCCAACTGCGTCAAATGAAAACGACTCTGGACGGGAAATTCCCTTCCATTCAGTGAGCTTTTTTGAATGCAAAAAATATTTAAGTTAAATACTTTTCCAATGTTGAAACATGTTTCTACTGTTAGTTTCCTATGCTTTTAATATCGTAGATACGACAGTGCTAGACTAAAGGCTATTTATGATGTTAAAAAGAATTCTTCAAAATCTCACAGAATGTCAGAAACAGTTTTGGTTTCCTAGGCGAATATCATGAGTCACTTTTATTAAAAGCATCATTACTACAGTTGGCAGCAATTTACAGTTCATCATACATGATGGTTTAAAAAAAAAATAAAGAAAAAAGAAACAAGAAAGACAAAAAAGAAGAAAACATTTACAACGTTCATGTCTGTAAACTTCAAGGCTAGTTAGAATTGAGGTAATGCTGTTCAGCGTTGTAGCTAAAGTAACAAAAAGTCCATTCAATAGATAAAAGGTACCTGATTTCATTCTTACACCAGTGCATCAAACGTGAATATAATGAGACAATTCGACTGCAGTAATTTATGTCACGTCATTTTTTTCCACACTTTTGCGGTATCTAAGTCAGAGTAAAATCGAACATTCAAAAGCTGCCTTCGTTATTGCTCTCTCCACAGGCCGAGATGTCCCCTCACCCGTATAGATTGTCAGTGTGAGAGACTTGGAACAGTCAGAGTGTAGGCTATGATATGCGAGAACTTCATCCCTCTCCTCTCAGCAGAACAGTACAACGAAAAACCAAAAGTTGCTTTTGTCGTTTTTTTTTTCCAGCAGCAGAGAGAGTTGCTTAATGCCGTTAAAATTGTACGCCACTGAATGTTACGAGATGCGACTCATTTGTTACGATACAACAGTAGAGAGAGATCAAAAAACAAACAAAAACAAACTCAACTGAAGAAGCAGCACAGCACTATTGGAACAATTAATTCCTATAATATTTCAGGATGTTCGCACATCTTCTAGAAAGCACCTCACAGTGCTCAAAGACCAAAGAAATGGGGGGGGGAGAAGGGGACCAAAAACAAACAAACAAAAAACACCCTTTTGACATCCACACAACTCTACTACTGTCTGTTTTGCCCCTGCCTACACTAGTGTTTGCAGAGACAGCATCATCGTGTTCCCCTGTTACCTGTCAACAAAACTAAACCAAATTCATAAAATATTTTGGGATATCAAGTTGGCATGTAAACAACTGGACTAACCACATTGTCGTATAAAGTTTTAAAACGGCATCCCCCGGGGAGATGGCAAAAGGCCAGTTTCGTTCAGTCACTCTTGTCTTCATCCTCCTCTCCAGGCTCATCCTCATCCTCCTCCTCGCCTCCTTCTATGGAGTCCAGCTCTTCAGCCGGCCCTGCAAGATCCTCGTCCAGCGCAGACGAGTCGGCAGTCTTGTTCTGGCTCTCCTCCGAGTCGCTGTCGTCGAGCGCGTTGGCGGTCGTGTCCCCACCACCTGCTAGGGCATCGTGGTCCCTGTCAGGACCCGGACGTTTGCTCGCCTCTTTGTCTTCGCTGGCCCCGCCTAAAGCTCCGGACATGGCGTTCTGGAGGTCAGCCAGAGCGGCCGGAGAGAAGCCCGGCAGGCCCAGGCCCCCCAGGCCTGGGGGCAGGAACACGGAGGGGTAGAAGAGGCCAGGGGCCATGGTGGAGAGCAGGAAAGGGTTGAAGGCCAGCGGGTTGGTGGAGATGCCCGCAGCAGCCGCCACAGCGGCAGCCCCCAGGGCGTCGGCGCCGTTAGTCTCGCCAGGCTCCGCCTCTGTGGGTTTCTCCGCCTCTTTCTCCACCTGCTCCTTCTCTCTCCCCTCCTCCTTGGTCTCCAGGTTTTTCCTGGGCTTGGCCCCCTCCTCGAGCTCGGCCTGCTCGGGAGCCGCCGCGCTGTTCGTGGCTGCGGCGCTTGCGGCGGCGGCCGCCAGATTGCCCCCAAAAAGCCCGCCGAGGCCAAACATGTTGGGCAGGCCGCCCATGCCAGGCAGCATGAGGGGCAGCATGGCGGCAGCGTGCTTGCTATCTGCTGCCCCGCCCAGCGCTGGGGGGAAGCCCATGAGGCCAGCGGCCAGCTGGAGGCTCTGCAGGTTCTGCAGGCTCTGCAGGCTGGTCAAGTCCATGCCGCCAAACAGCCCGTTCATCAGCAGGGGGTTCACGCCGGCGGATGTAGAGGCGGCGGCCTGGGCTGCCGCGGTCGCCTTGGCGATCTCGGACTTGGGCCTCCGGCCTCTGCGGCGGACTCCCTCTTCTCGGACCACGGGCCCCGTGAGGAGACGGTCGAACATGGACTCGGGGAGGAAGCCCTGCGGACGAGAAGATGGCGAGGGTCTCCATCATTATAAGCTTAGTGTGTGGAAAGATAACAAATGTAAAGTCCTCTGCATGGAAACTAAAAGGCATTACTGAACTGGATCGGCACTACACAGCGTAAATGACTCACCGATTGCTTGACAATATCTGTCCAGTCTGGAGAGATGGCAAACTCTGGATTTTCAACCAGCCAACGTGGCAAATCCTTCATAGGAGGAGCCATAGCACCTCCCATCTGCAGCGATCACAAAAAAACCCCCCAAAAAACATTAGATTAAGAATTTTAGCAGACAAACAAAACGGTGCATAATAAGATCTATGAGCTAAAGTGAATGGTGGATGTGGGTGTGCTGTGGGCTGCATGCCTTTCTCCCATTGCGTTTGTTGACTACAGGGACCCTCTCCTCGCCAGTCAAGGTGTTGATGTCGATCTTGTTGGGATTGCGACAGCGGTGTCTCTTCTGCTTCGGTTTGGCCAACTGTGAGAGGAGCAGCTCCTCGTTCTTCTGCAAAGGAACACGGGAGCGAATGACACTGAGCATTCACAAAAGCAACCGCAAACAGTGAGCTAACACTATGAACACTGGAGTTGAATAAACATCGATACCATCCCATACAATCCAAGTGTGTGTTTGTTTTTGTTTTTAACCAAAAAACGGCCTAACAAAACAGTTAAAATCACCAAGATCTAAGGAAGCTAACAAACACCGAGCTCCTGCCCCGCCCTGCGTGGACCAGCCTGTGTCCTCTGATGGTTTTCCCAAAAGCAGATTAAAACCAGCAGAGACCAGAAGGGCAGGTGAGGACTCTGACTCACTGGTATGTATCCAGGCATGTCCATAGTGTAGGTGGGGTGCTGTCTAAGCCACTCCCGTAAGTCCTTAGTGCTAGGCCCATCCTCTCCTTTGAGGTTGCCGGCCTCCTCCGGGGAGGTGCTCGAGCCCTTCTGTGCAGGGGCTGGAATGTGTCTCTGTGTACGGCCCGGTCCATGTGTCCTGTCAAAAGCTTTGGTCCTGTCTGAATCCTCCTGTGAAGATGAAGTTAACGTGTAGAAAAATAAATGCAAGGTTCAGTTAACGTGTAGTAAATAAATAAATGTTATTTTGACATGTACAGTGCCAACTGTTTCAGAGGCGATTAAAGGGACGCTTTATGCTAGCAGTGACTAGCGAGGTCATTTACATTTACATTTATGGCATTTAGCTGACACTTTTATCCAAAGCGACTTACAATTGTGACTGAATACATCTTGAGCAGTTGAGGGTTAAGTGCCTTGCTCAGGGGCCCAACAGTGGCAACTTGGCAGAGGTGGGGTTTGAACCAGTAACTTTCTGATTACTAGTCAAGTGCCTTTAACCAGGGAGCTACCACTGCCCAGGTCCCGCTATCTTTTCGTTTACTAGGCATCAGCATCTGAATTTCTGTACATATACACGCTCCTTCACAAAAAAAAAAAAAAAAAAAAAGGCAAACTGACAGCCCAAGGCTTCCTGATTGGCTGCGTGGTGGATGGACGTTCGTACCGTGTTCAGCTGTCCTCTCTTGCTGCCCATGAAGAGCAGCTCCAAGCCCTCCACGTTTTTCCTGCGGCCTCTACGCCGTCGCGTGGGGAGCTCGGCCTCCAGCAGTGAGCCGTTCGCCCTGGACGCTCCGCCCGGCTGTAGCAGCTCCAGCTGGGCTTTGAGGGCGGCCGGCGACACCATGGTGCCAGGGAAGGTGGTGGAGGAGGTGGAGGGAGCCAGGCCTTGCAGGGTTCTGGTGAGGTCCACGGCCTGCGCTTGGCTCTCGGAGGCATGGGACTCGCGCAGCTGCGCCACCATCTCCATCAGGTTGCGGCGCTTGGCGGCTCGCTCCGCCTCGATCTCCACCTTTCTCCTGCGCCTGCGCCGCTGGCGGGGCACAGACAGGCCCAACGCTTCATCCTGGTCCAGAAATGGGGCAGGAGGAGAGTGGAGGCATGAGAAGAGCATTAACATTTAGCATTTAGGCATCAACATTTCAGACTTTCAACAGCATTTTATTACCAAGAGTCAAAGGTCACCAACCAAGTCATTTGACCAGTGATAATTAAAAAAAAAAAAAAAAAACTAAAATTCTAAATGCTATAAAGAGTCTGTGGCTTTTAAACAGAATTTAAGGAAAATAGTTTTGGTTTTTATTACATTTACATATCTTTATAAATGAGAGAAATAGACAAATAAAATGCTGGATTTCTTGATTGTTCTTTCAAGGATCACCAGACATTATACAGAAAGCAGCACTCGGTTTCCCTCCATTACAGGAAATGGAGTTCCCTTGGGTGTGTGTCTTATCTGTGTGTGTGAGTGAATGAACAGGCTTTAAACTCCAATGCATTTTATACTGGCTGAAAATGGCGCCTGGGCCGATAAATCTGTTGGGAGAGACTTTATGTCTCTGGGTGGGAGGAGCCGAGCGGTTAGGGGCAGTGCAGTGGTGGGCGGAGCTACTTGCCTTGTTGACCTGAGGCGACATAGTGAGGTCTTCACTACCGCTGTAGCTGGTCTGGCTCACCATGGAGAGATCCCCCAAGCCCCTCCTTGGCAGGGGGCTGTCCGTTGTCATGGTGCCGTAGCCAGGCAACAGGCCTGGGAAGTCAAAGCACTGCCTTCTGTTGGAAGGCCACTTGCCCTTGATGACCGCCTCACAGATGCTGTCCATACGATTGATCATTATCCTGTCCTGCAATACAAACAAGGCAGAAACGCATTTAAAATGTACGTAAAACCCCACAAATGTTCAGTGAGGCTTATTAACTACAAAGAGCACATTTGTTTTGAGAACATTTAACGTTACAAGTCAATACTATTTAATGAAACGCCTACGTGGAAAGAAAATGTGGTTATAATTATTTTAATAGATGATAATTTAATAGTTATAAATAGTTTTTTAATGTGCAAGTAAACAGGCCATATTTATCATAACATGTCTCACTGTTAGATCCCAAGGAATATAGTTACAGGCTGTATGGGTATATCGGATTCTAACACAAAGGGCCTCTAGCTTGGCCGAGTGTCCGTAGTCCTATTCCAACCTTTGGCCAGAAGGAGAAAGTAGCTCTGTCGCTGAACATCTGGGAAGCAGATGGTTCTACATCGTCCACACCGAAGTAGTCACGCGTCTCATCCCGGGCAGTGCTTAAGGATGCATTACTCTCCTCATCAAAGATCTTCCTCTCTGAGGATACACCAACTGGGGGGGGGACAAACAAACAAACAAAAAAAACTTATTCACAATTTACACAAACTTATTTATTCAGTTACATTTACTTGTTCATTTTCAGAGAATCTCATTCAATATTTCCTTTCAAGATTTAACTGGCTACATAGCCTAGTTAATAAGACAAAGAACATGCCAAAACATGGCCATGGTTACCATCAGCCTGTGAAGACTTTTCCGACTTGTCATCCTCGTCCATCTTCTCTTCCTCCTCTTCCTCAGAGGCTTTTTCAGTGTTGGGTTTGCGGTCTCCGTGGAGGGGTGCTAAAGTATCCTCCTTCTCCTGGGAGTCGATAGAGGTGGGAGCGGGGAGTGCACCCGTTACCTCAGGCTCAGACGCCTGCTCCTCAGCGGGCTTCATTTCAGGAGCGCTCTGCTCCTCCTCGGCCTTCATCTCTCCCTCTTGCCCTCTTGGCTCCTCCATTTCCTCCCTGTCCTCCACGGCCTCGTCCTTCTTTAGCTCCAAATCCTTTGCCTCCTCTTCGGTCTTCACCTCCTCTTTAGGAGACGCAGCCTCCGATTTCTTGGCCCCCTCATCCTTCACTACCTCCTTTGCTTCTTCGGCGTTCTCCACCTTTGGACCTTCTGCCGGCTCCTCTTTCAGCTCGTCCTCCTTGATGAGGCTCAGCGGGGTGAGTGGAGTGGAGGCTGGCGGAGGTTCCGCTCCCCTGCCCTGGGTGAACTTGCGGTGGGCCTCCAGGAAGCCCAGCTCGGGGTCGTTGAGGATGTGGTAGTCAGTGCGGCTGACGCCGTGCTTGGCGGCCCCGCGGAGGAGGTCGAGGTCGTGTCTGCCAGGCTCCCACCAGACGGGGAGGTCCTGACTGGGCTGGCACAGACGCAAACGCTCCTCCAGCTGGGGGTGGAGTAGCACCTGCTCCCGGAGACGCCGGAGCAGCTCGATGCGGTACAGTGTACGTGACGCTCTCTCCTCTGTGATCGGGTCGATAATCAGAGTGGGATCTGCCAGGTCTGCTGGAACATCAAAAAGGAAATATATGAAAATAAAAAAATAAAAGTACAGGGTAGCAATATGACGGGTTCATAAGAGGATCCGGGGGGGATCAAGAGACAGAGGATACAAATACTTCCTACGGTGATTATTTAGAGTTCATACTGGCTCTCTGCGGCTCAGAGTTGGAACGTGTGCTTTGGCGGGTTGTGAAGGAGGGGAGTGTGTACCCGAGTCAGACTTGACCTCCACGCGGCACACGCGTTTGCACATGGCCACGAAGGCGTAGTAGTACTTCTCCAGACTCTCATCCGTCTTCTTGTCCAGACGGGCGAAAGCGCGGAACTGGGTCCAGTCGAAGCGCTGCTGGTGGATGTCGTAAACCACTCCAAACGTGGACACCACACGGTAGAAGTCCGCCTCCTCCCGCCTGGTCCATCTGGAAAGCAGACAAGGGCAGAGAGGAAGGGAGGGGAGGTTACGGGAGTGGCCAAGGGTGAAATATGGGGGAAACGTTCCGGTGCCTAGAGGACGATCATCAGAGCTGTCTGAGCAAAATAAAAGCCAGATTAATTAACAAAGGATTTGACCCCCAACAAAGTTCTGCTAACTTGGAGTTATTTGACTCAACTAGTTTGGAGTAAACGTGCTAAAATCCTTTACGTTTGTGTTCTAACCCTGAGCAGTGCAGCAAACTTCACAGAAACTCTTGACCATCAGTAACCCCACTGTGCTTTACCTCTGACGCCTCTCTTTGAAGTAGGCAGCGCCGTCGGCCAATAGAGCGGCGCTCTCCGGCAGGAACGGCGAGCTCTTCATGAACGAGCTGCCGTCGGCGAGGAAGGCAGCGGCAGCGGCCGCCGCCGCCGCTTCTTGCCCGTAGGCTCCTCCTTCGGTTACCATGGAGAGGAGGTCATCACGGTGACGGCGGCGGCGGCGGCCGTCGGGTTTGGTCAAGGCTTCCTGTCTCAGCTGCTCCCTCTTGTGGCTGCGCTGGTAGGCGGTGATGAGGCGGCGGAGGCGAGCGGTGAGGGCGGAGGCCGGTGGCCAGTACAGGTTACCCGCCTTTCCGTTCTCCCCCAGTTTAGGGGCTACGAACAAAAACAGAGCCGTTATTTGCCAAGCAGGGAAAATGGCCACCCAATATATTGTCGTATTGTTTGTTCCCCATTACTGCAATACTGATACAGTAGAAGGCTGCAGTACAGCAAATGAGGCCTTCAGCAAATTCAAATTATTTATATAGAACTTTAAAATCACAAGCATTTGACTGGGTTTCTCACCAGTCTGAGAGGGATTTGGCATTATGGTGAAATTCAGATGAAATTAAACAAATAACAAAGCAAGTTTTACACCATCGTGGTCAACAATTCGTCATTGGTAATAATTCTGTCCATATGATTGGCTGGCATGTAAAAAGGGAAATTGATCTGATATCAGTAAATGTGAAATCACCTTCCCCACCCTCAACATCCATGACTTCTTCTTTATCATCAAGAGGTGAGTTTGTGAAGTCCTGGAACAGGAGAGAAAAACACTAGTTATTACACCTCCTACCCACACCCACACCTACACCCACACCCACCCACCATGATGCATCCGCCTGTTTTTAAACTCACATCCAGGTCGTCTTTGAACGGCATGCGGAGTGGTTTGTATTCGGGGTCCTCGTCCTCACTGTTGACAAAAAGATGCCTCTCAGAAAACTGCCAAAAATAAGTTCTACAAAACATCACACAGGGAGCTATTCTCTTAAAAAATGCATTTTATCTCCTTAATCTAAATTAATTTTAAGAGGAGGCCTGTCCTGAGATCATTTTACAAGACGATAGTAACGCCACCACAAAGCCATTAATGACACGTATGGTGTAGTGGAAGCCAGTATATGGCGTCAGTTGCAAAGATCAAACTGTACGTGTCTGTGATGCACTGTTTGTAAACATCCTGCGATATTTTAAACATTTGAGCACATGCTCTGGGACCATGTGAGATGAAGCAGAGGGACAGCAGGCCTCAAGCCTGACGCTCTGTGACAGAGTGACAGAGCTCTCTGAATGGGACACGGAACAAAAGAAAGAGCTGTTAGAAGGAGAGAGAGAGAGAGAGAGAAAGGAAGGGAGGGAGGGAGAGAGAGAGAGCGAGCGAGAGGAAGGGAGAGGGAGGGAGGGAGGGAGAGAGAGAGAGAAAGGAAGGGAGGGAGGGAGAGAGAGAGAGAGAGCGAGCGAGAGGAAGGGAGAGAGGGAGGGAGGGAGGGAGAGAGAGAGAGAAGGAGAAGAGGAGTCCCTCTTGCTGGGGCTATGATTTCGGGCCAAAATTACCCCTCTCCACCATCTGCCACCATGTCCGCTCCCCTCTGCTCAGCTGCAAAAGCTTTGGCATCAGGCATGCCCACTCTCTCCAGGAAACACAGGGTGGGGTCCGCTCTCATGGAGTTATACTTCTCATAGCCTGGGAGAGGGAGAGAGAGGGAGGGTGGGGCAACAGAAAAATAGGGGTAGAGAGGGGGTGGGGGAGAGAGAGGGAAGAAAGACACGGAGAAGGAGAGATGGAGAGGAAGATAGCGGTTAGGATCACTCACTAGTAAACAGACTGGACTAGGACTGAGCTACAAGTTCAGGAAGTGCTATTTTGAAACAGCCATGGATGAATTATGAGCAGAAAAGCAGAAGGACTCAAAGTCATTAGCCAACACCACCACCACAAACCTTACATGAAGTGGGGAAGGAAAAAACCACCGCCACATGAGCCTCAACCAAGACGAGCCCAGAAGTGTGAAGCCCTCAGAAGGAGCTTTACTTCAGAGCAAATCACACGCTTGTAAAACGAAAAAATAAAACGGCAAACAAATCCATATGAAGTGTGTGTGGCACGGGATTCTCAAGGAAACACGAAAATAAAAGGCTGGAAAAACAAAAAAAGCAGCTCGAGCAGAGGAGACGCCCGTTGAAACCGCCCAAGCAGAACAGATTTGAGACTTCAGATCCCGGCCGTGCGTAGCGGGGGATGTGATTGGCAGGCTGGACTCACTCGGGCTGAGAGCGGTTCGTTCCCCTCCTCCCTCCCCTCCGACCCCCACCACCACCACCACCACCACCACCCTGCTCCCCCCCACCAGAACATCACATTTCAATTAGGATTTATGCGGTGACACATTGTTCCTAACTGCCGGCGCTGCCCGAGCCAAACTGTAATCATGAGGGGGTTTTATAGGCCATCACTCTTCCCCGCTCAGGCCCAGACCCGCCACCTCTCTCCTCCACGCTTCCTCCCTAGACCTCCCCGCTGAATTGGGATTATGTTTAAGAACAGGCCGTGTTGTACGCGCGCACACGCGTGCACACGGAGGCCAGTGGAGTTAACGAGGCAGCAAAAGGCTCTTGGGAAGAGAGAGAGAGAGGGAGAGAGAGAGAGAGAGAGAGAGAGAGAGAGAGAGAAGAGTGAGCAGTAAGGGGGTCTCTTCATGGACGCTGAGAGAAGCCTCTCATCTAGATTAATGGCAGCTGTGAGAGGCAGTGGCTGTTACTACATTCAAGACCATTATAAGTGCGCTGTTGAGAATCCCACCATCAACACTCCTTCATACCCTTTCATGATAACTTGGGAGAGAAAATAAAATTTTTTTAATAAAATTATCACACACACACACACACACACACACACACACACACACACACACCATAAGGCGTAGAAATTTAAAATTAAAAACTAAAAATTGAACCGGCAGCCTAGAGGAAGAACAACTGTGGTCTAAATTGGGAGAATTTAACTCCCAATTCTCCTGGAGCTCTTCTGCTGCTGAAGGTGAATGGAAGGCGAGGGGAGGAGCCTGATGGCGCAGAGGCATTAGAAGGACGGCCTCAGTTCCGCCTCTCCACGTGCCTGGGTGTCCCGGCAACCAGCCGTTTGACAAACATTGTCCGTCACTTCCCAGCCATATTACAAAGGGTCAGCGTAGGCAATTACAGCACCCTCAACCCCCAACCCTGTCGCCATGAGAACACCAATCAGACGGCAGTGGCTGCGAGCTTGGAGGAGAGGATCTGGGGGCGGGGCTTACCATGCTTGAAGACTCCGATGAGAAGGGACTTGTCAGCCTCCAGATCCCACCAATCAGTGGGGACTTCAGCGTGGAAGGGCTGCGGGATCCAGATATCCAGCTCACTGCAGGCAAAACAAACAACAAAAGACACACACACACACACACACAGACACACAGACACACAGACACACACACAGACACACAGACACACACAGACACACACAGACACACACAGACACACACAGACACACACAGTGATTAAGAGCTGGAGATGGCCGCCACACAGAGTAATCTGATGAGAGCGGCTGTAACGTTGATCCAGACATCTGGAAGGAAACGTGGCCATTAACACGCTGCGTCTCATTTAGAAACCATTTCTCAGCCGGCCTGTCTGCGGCCAACCTGATTATGGCCAAAGATCTGAGCCTCTAGATTCTCTCGCACCGTGGCAACACGCGTGCACACGTACACACCCAAGCTCAATTAGAACTTCAGTCAGGTCCTCACAAGCATCAATATGGCAAGCACGTCAGCACATTAGCCATGCATGCACATCTGGGCAAGAGGCAGAGTGAAGGAGGGAGTGAAGGAGGGAGGGAGGGAGAGAGGGAGACAGGGAGGGGTGATGGAAGGAGAGGGGAGATAACAGCAGGCTTTGGAGTAAAAGGGACGGAGAGATGCCAACCTTGAATCTGTTCCCTCCAGGATCCGGTCTGCCAGGTCCCCGATGACTTCCTGTCGCAGATAGTACAACATGCGGACCCGCAGCAACACTCTGTGAAGGGGGGGGGGGGGCCGTGCGAGTGGTAAAAATCGTG
>JAOYMR010000012.1:5664279-5675958 GCA_025802075.1 Tenebrosternarchus preto | reverse complement strand
CTGACTGGCTCTCGGTACTAGGACCAAGTACTCTGGCTCCTGACTGGCTCTCGGTACTAGGACCAAGTACTCTGGCTTCACATGAGAGAGAACGTGACAGTGCACAAAAAGAAGAGCAGAAAGCAAACGAGAGAAATCTTTCAGGTCGTCAAAGACTTGATGGATCTAATCTGCTGTGCATCGGGGTCTAGATGCATCTGCCTGAAAGGGGGCGGGCTTTATAAACACTATTACCGCACTACTAATTCCAGTCAGCCACGGTGCGTGGAGCCATGATTAGTGGCAAGAGCCTGGCGGCTTGGTGTTTAATTAACTGTGTGTGTTAGACAGCGGCGGGGAAATGCGGGCGGGATGAACCCGGCGGAATGAACCCAGCCCCGGCTCTGGGGGACTGCGAGAGGCCAATACATCCTCATCATGAATGTAAAGCGAGGTGAGAAGAGGGAGAGGCCTGTGCAGGCGGATAAATGGCACAGGAAGCGGAATATTTCGGCTCGCGGCGTCGGGATGGATTTCTTGTCGCGGCCGGATTCCGTAGAGAGCTCCGGCGCCCGGCCCCAACCAGGGATCTGAGGAACGTGGCCTGGAAAAGGCTGAGTGGAAGTGGGGGTTGGGGTGTGTAACTGGGACACAAAGGGAATGTGCTTGTGGAGATGTGTGGTGCTTGAGAGCTTGAAGACTAAAATAAGCACAACATTGATTGTGAACCTTAGATAATTTAAACAAGCAAAACCAACCAAAAACAAACAAAAACCACCCAAAAACAAACAAGGTCAGAGAACTTGAAACTGGCCGAGGAAAGCCTACGCTGACGTGGGCACTGGCGCACTCACCCATACACCAGCAGGTTCTTCTCCACCCTGAAGCATTCGCTGCGGGGGTACCCCTGGGTTCTGTCCTGGGGCCTCCGCGGTTTCTGAATAGGCTTGTCCTCGGACTCGCTCTCCAGCTCAGAGTACTCCAGCATCTCGTCCTCCTTCATGGAACTGTAGTGGCGGGTCTGCTTCCTGACCCGAGGCGTGTCAATTACCAGGGTATTCTGATGAGAGATACAATCGGGTGTTAGGAGGGGAGAGCAGCAGCTGGACTTGCTTTGCATCTACCAGTCATCATCTCTCTTATCTTTGCCAATGGCCTGCAGTCTTACAGACAAAGCGTGGGACAGTTCTGTCCGTTTGCTCCATCTTACTTATAAGGCTAAGAGTTTCGCTCAAGGGCACCGGTGGAAAACAATATCATGATAAAGTACTTGAGGTTCGATGTAAAGAGACAGTTCCTTTCAGCAGCCATAAGCTGCTTAGAGCTTCCAATTCTCCAGAGTGGCAGGAACAGCGGTAATTACAGAAAACGCTTCCCGTGGCCAAGTTTAAACAATTTCGCCTTTGCCCAATTACAGCTACATTCCACGCACTGTTAGCCTGGGGAAATAAGCCTCATTAATTATGCTCAGATAGCATATTTATGAGGAGTGACACCACAGAGTGCCGGGATCATACCCAGACCTGGAATCACCCTCACTCAATTATCAATCCCCTGCCACGGTTACAAAATGATACTCGTCAGAACGCCGCTAACGTATTACTGAAACAATGATTAACGGTCGGCAATAAATCCCTCACGCGTCACTACGAAAGTGAAAGTGCGCGAGATTAGCGCCCGGCTTTAACATCTCCCACGAGGCATTTCTTCACGCGAGCCCCAAGCCCTCGTCCCGTGGTTTAAACGGCGCCCGTGGCCTGGCTTTACCCTGCCGTTGAGCACGTCCAGGTCCAGCTCGGCTTTCTTTGCCCACTTCTGCCAGAAATCTGGGTCCTCCAGAGAAATATCAGTCCTGTTCCCCGAGGAGACAAAACTGGCCTGGGGAAGGCAAAAAAAAAACAAAAACAGGAAAGAAATAAATATGGTGTGGAGCATTTTACCCTTTAATTAACGTTATTTATAGGGAAAGATGAAACGAGGCAAACCAGGTGACAAGTGTAAATATATCGATCGATTAATCACAGCTAATGAAACCTGTGTGCTGTTTTTACCTTGGCGAAAGTGGAGCCCTTTCCCTCAGACTCGATGGTAATGGTCTGTGTACGCCTCTGTAAGATCTGGTCAATGTCCTCTTCACAGAATTTAGAGCCCTCATCTTCTTCGTCCATAAGAGCTCCATAGGCCCCTTTGCGCAGAAGGTCTTCAATCTCCTTCTTGGAGAGCTGCTGTACCTGAACCATCATGCATTAGAAAGAAAAAAGGTCACAAAGATGCACATCCACACATTTTCATTAAAGATATTTTATAAACTGGCAGATATTTTTAGATGGGTAGAGCTAAGGAGGAAACAACGCAGTGCAGAGATACTAGAGACCCATCCAGCTGCCAACATGAGGAAAATGTGTTTAATGAGCCATCTGGAGCGGGTTTGGAGGAGGGGGCAGCGACGCGGAGGGGCGCCGAGTGGCACGTACCCCGTTGGCGGCGTTCTCCCTCCCGCTCATAGACTGGAGCACGGCTTTGTCGAGCCCCAGCTTCAAGCTGGCCTTGTCGAACATCTCCCTCTCATAAGAGTTCCTGGTGATCAGGCGGTAGATCTTTACGGCCTTGTTCTGACCAATCCTGTGACACCTTGCCTGGGCCTAAAAGGGCACGTATGTGCAGAAGAATCAAGTTAGTCTCGCTCACAACCCCGCCCCCGGTATACCCGAGCGGACGCTCGCCGACGCTCGCGGACCAGAGGAGAGAACCATGCTGCTTGCATAACACAAGAGCCACATTCCATCCACTCACTCGGCTGGAAATGTTCCATTATAAAAGAGCTTTTGTGGGATAAAGCAGTTTCCCACGGAGGCTACCGGCAGCGTGCAACTCACTAACGACCTGAAGCCTCCACAGTGAGAGGGCACGTACAAGACAGACAGAGAGAGAGAGACAGACAGACAGACAGAGAGAGAGAGAGCTTGCACTCACCTGCAGGTCATTCTGCGGGTTCCAGTCCGAGTCAAAGATGATGCAGGTGTCTGCGGCAGTTAGGTTGATGCCCAGGCCTCCAGCTCTGGTGCACAGCAGGAACACAAAGCGGTCCGAGTCGGGTCGAGAGAAGCGGTCGATGGCGGCCTGCCGGAGGTTACCTCTCACTCTGCCATCGATACGCTCATATGGGTATCTGGAACAGGCAATAATTCCATCAACGGTGCTCCAATTCCACACGCTAAAGGTAAACTAAAATGAGGAATTCCATCAACAAATCTTGGGGTGGGGAGAAAATCAATCATTATTAATTATGCAAAAGCAGCTCATCCAGCAAGGCTGAAACTGGAGCTCACTGGTGGGTTTTTTCCCTTCCCCCCTCAACCCAGGAAGCAAAGCATTTTCTAAATTTGCAGATGAACAAGAAACACAAAGGCAGCTCTTTAATCGGGATACAAAAAGTAACTCAGGCTTTGTCCTTGGGTGTTTGTTGGCAGCTGTGTGCGTCTGCAGTCCTACCGTCTCTGGATCAGATAGTCCTCCAGGATGTCCAAGCAGCGCACCATCTGGGAGAAGATGAGCACGCGGTGGCCTCCAGCCTTCAGCTTGGGCAGGAGCTTGTCGATCAGCACCAGTTTGCCAGCAGCCTGGATCATGGCCTGCAGGTGGAAGTCTGGGTGGTCTGTTGGGTGGCTCTCCCGGAACTCTTCCATGATCTTCTCTTCAGCACCTAAGGATGGGGGCATTTCAAGTTGAGCACTGCAATTTGAACTGATCTCACATCAGTTTGTAAGCTCTCATCAGTATGACAACATAACAATTTAGAAAATCTTTTTTCCCCCACCATTCTGACTCAACTCTACCATTGAACTTCTCCAACCTTAAATTTTTACATCATATCTCAATGTTTGCCCAGTAGGAGTGTAGTACAGTAGGAGTGCACGTTTCCTCACCGTTGATGAGGTAGGGGTGATTACAGCACTTCCGCAGCTCCATCATGGTGTTCAGCAGGTTGGGCACATTGGCACCTCCGCCTCCCCCACTGGGACCTCCACCCTTGGACAGGAAAGCAAAGTTTTTCTCCAGGATGGCGCGGTAATATTTCTTCTGCACGTTGGTGAGCTCCACTTCAATGATGGTCTCCTCTTTGGGGGCCAGATTCTTCTCTACATCCTCTTTGAGTCGCCGCAGCATCATAGGCTTCAGAATGCCCTGTAGCTTTTGTACCTGCCAGAGGGAAGCCAAACACTTAGCACTGTAACACCAACAAAACCCCACCAGCACCACCACCTGCACGCTCCACTCAAATACTAATCCTCCATACTAAAAGACGCTAGCCTTCCTAGTAAATAAAAATTACATTTGGATTTTTCTAATTGGCTTCATCATCCTTTTTCATTTTCTGGAACCATATACACCATCTTAAGCCATCTTTAGTTACTTAGAATTGTTAGTAACAATGTACAAGTTATATTCTGCCATCAGCTAAAAGTAAATCTACCCCTAGCTGGAAAAGTGCTGTGAGATGAAGACCACACCTGCTCCTCTGTTTTAAGATCTCCAAACTCCTGCATGAAGGTGGACTCGGAGGGGAAGCGGTCTGGCTCCAGGAAGTTAAGGAGGCTGAAGAGCTCCTCCACAGTGTTCTGCAAGGGAGTTCCTGTCAGCAGGACCTTATGCTCCTGCAGGAGACACAGATTTGTTTAATAAAGAAATAAGCAAATAAACAAACAAACAAAATGAATCACACCCAACCACCTCGTGCAGCCTGCAGCCCAACCAGGTAAATAAGGAATTCACAGACAGGATGCTGGTCTGCAGCCTCGTTATTAAGTTCTCTGATCCACCCCGAGTGTAAAAGTTAGATAACCTGTGGCTAGTTTCTCTAAAACTCTTCAAAACAAAGAGTGCCAGTGTCCCTTTAGTTCCCCTTTACTCTGGGATCTAGACCAGGAGATCGACCACCATGCATTCCTGCGCTAACCCAGTCACGTGGAATCAGGGAAACACCCACCATGTCCATCATCTTGAGTCCCTCTAGTAGTTTGCAGTTCCTGTTCTTGAGGCGGTGAGCTTCGTCGATGATCACACAGCGCCACGGAATGCTGCGTAGCTCAGGGCAGTCTGTCAGGATCATCTCAAACGTGGTGATGATGGCGTGGAACTTGTAGGCACCTTTCATCACGCGTCCCTGGGAGACGGGGTGGAGCATTAGTCCCGAGTGATGACAGCACGCTGCTGCGTGCCTGGGCGAGCTTAACATGACTGAGGCATGACAAATGCCAACTACTGAAATAAAACCAAAACAAAACGAAAAGCCAAAAGAACAAGCTCTGTGTGTTTTAAACAACAGGTGTCTTTACCTGTGCATCTCTGTAGTTCATCTCGTAGGCCTGAATGGTGCGGCGGCTGGCCTGACTGCCGTGGTAGACGACCACGTTGAGCTCTGTCCAAGTCCGAAACTCACGTTCCCAGTTTGGGATGGTGGAGAGGGGTGCGATCACCAGGAAGGGGCCGCAGATGCCCTTCAGGTAGATCTCGTACAGGAACGTAATGGACTGGATGGTTTTCCCCAGTCCCATTTCGTCGGCTAATATGCAGTTTCGTCTAAATGAGGTCGGAGGGAAGGGTGGGAGGGGTTATAGGAGGGGGAAAAGGGCGTTTGAATGCTTGAATTAGATGCCTGCTGAATGGAACACTGGAACCTAAGTGAGGAATAAAGCTATTCATTAAAACCCCTTAATTTAAACAGAGGGAACTACATTCAACGGGAAAAAAGGTGTTGTGTGTAATTGTGCCCTTATGGCCTGCATTAATGAGGGTGCAAAGCAGTGGTGATGGTTGGGTAATGGGTAATTGCATACATACGTGTTGTACCAGTTGAAGAGCAGCCAGTTGACTCCTTCCAGCTGGTATTCCCTGAGTGCGTTGCCATTTTTATATTCCCTGGAACTCTCGGATTTCTGCCAGTCGCTGGTGGGAGGTCGCTCCTGTTTCAAATAAAACAAATTCCTGTTGGTGGTTTTTCAGCAACCACAGGAACGTGGCCCTTTTCCGTTTTCCCTCTACTCAGCCTGTGTCTGTCTGTCACTCTCAAGCATACTGTGGAGGGAGCACAGGCAGGGGGAGCAGAGGCAGGAGGAGCACAGGCAGGGGGGAGCACAGGCAGGGGGGAGCACAGGCAGGGGGAACAGAGAAGCAGGCCTCACCACACGTTTCAGCTCTGGCTCCCGCTCCATCACCCTTTCAAACTCGTCGATCTTGCCCTGGTCAATGTCTGCTTTCAGCTCCCACGTACTGTCCTCGTATGGCAGAGAACACCACTTCACCAGATACAGAGTCACAGTCTGTCCAGGGCACAAACACAACACAGACACAACCAAAATCCACTTAGTGACAGCAGCACAGGGCGACGTTCTTCCGGACTTTTACACTGCGTTACGGCTGCAGCCTGACAACACACTACATCAAACTGAGCATTAACCTTTAACAGTTGTTCACGGAAAGGGTCTCTAAGCATCTGTGCATTTCACAGGTCATTAGGAACCGGGGGTGGGGGTTGGTGGTGCTGGGGGGGGCAGTCACATACCTCTCCATTCTCGTCTGTGCTCTCAGAAACATCTAGAACCCTGTCCACCTCCACATAGTCGGGGTTGAAGGGTTCATCATCCATCTGAGAATCAGATGAACAGTGAGAACAGTGAGCCCGGTTACACTTGCAGAGTTTGAAGGTGTGTTTAAAGACATATAAACAATGCAAGCAAATGCAACGTGACTGGGATCAAGGTGCATCGTTTAACATCTGATATGGGTTATATGGGTGTTTATTCCATCTGGAGAAAAACCCCATCAAAGCAGTTGCAATTTGGCAGACAGGGTGTGAGATATTTGGCTATGGTAGAGCAAACAATTAAAAGGTCTCATCTGGCAAGTTTCTGTGAAATTGTATTAATACAGCTAGTCAACCACTGGTGTAGGGAGTAAGGAAGGAAAGTGGTTTGGTAAGGTCATTATTTACTGCTTTCACATGAGTCTGTTCGAAAAGGCATCATAAAAATACACAACAGGGCGTTCCTGCTGTGTCAACTCAGCCACCATTATCAGTGGAAACTGGGGGGGAGGAGGGGTTTGGGGGAGGTGAGGCAGCAAAATGGCTGAAGCACCAGGAAATGGAGGGCAGGTACCAACCTCGCTTAGGAAGTTGTTTAGTGCCTGTTTAGCTTTGAACCTCTTGACCTTCTGGTGGATTCTCTTGTCCTTCTCCAGATCCTCGATGTCCGCCCAGCGGCAGTGCAGGTACGAGCTATCCAAGAGCAACACCAGCAGAATCAACGGGTGTTTCAATGTAAACAAACTAGTCATGGCTGGCTAACTCGCACTAAACCACAAACAACCACCTGTTCTGAGACAAATTAAGCATGTCATATGACCACTTTTTTTTCTTTTCTTTTCTTTTCTTTTTTAATAATGAACTGGAGAAGTTTGAAATGAAACGGGTACACAAAGCTCTACCAATAAGAACCATTAGAGAAAGTCACTTTTACTATTCATAAATCTGCATCATCTCCTATTAAATACATGGGAGATACAGATCATGGAATAAATGTAATGTTGGTCCATATTCAAACAAACATTTAAGAACTTGAGGTCTGGCAAAGGAATCTACATGAAAGGTAGTCGTTTTAGAAGAGACACTCACAAACTCTTGAATTTGACGTAGAATTCTTCAATTTCCACTTCCTGTCCTGAATCAAGCTGTAAAAGTTAGACAATACGATTGGTTGGGTTCGAATGCAGTCTGGTTTTTACCATTTTATTTAACTCAACATGTTTAGAGTTCATGAGAATCTACATATCAGGACTCTTGCTGGGGGACAAGCTAAAAACTTAACAGGATACTTCACACCTCCCCCCCACCTCCCACCCCTGCACGTTTCCTGTGACGGAACACAAGTGCTTGTCATTTTCTTGGCACACGCACCTATGCTTGTCTGTACTGCCCCAGGACAAAAGCATAAATGAGAATCCTGAGCCAGGGAGGAGGAAAAACTAGCAAAAAAAAAACAAAACAAAACAAATAAACCCCAACCAAGCCCTGCCTCTCTGTGAAGAGTAGTGCGCTGTGCCTTAGTCATGAGTCATGAATCACATCAGCCCCTCCGCCACACACAGCCTCACTTGCAGGGAGTTGACCCAGCCCTGGCTTCCTGCCAAAACCACAATGCTACGGCAGACGCCAAAAATCTACCATTTCCTCTGGCGGGAGCCGGTTTGCAGCTGTGCTACTGAGAGCCGCGCGCCGTGTGTATTATTTTTGGCCGGCGGACTCTCACTGCGTCGTCTGCCGCCTTCAGCTGCGTAAAGTGGAGCGCGATCGCTCCAACAGGAGGGGGGAGGGGAGGTTCTCACGCAGCCTCCACTCCAGCCTGGTCCGCTGCTACTGCTACTTGCACATCGGCGGTGAACCAGGAGCGTGGGGATTCCTTTGAGGATTAAACACTACTGCCTCTAGAGAGGAAGAAAATTCCTCTCCTCTCTGAAATTTCTTTGTTGTGGGCAAGGTGGAGCATTTTGACTGGAGCAAAGGGGGGGGATTTGGGGCAAGAAGCTGGAGGTTTTCGAACTGGTGCATATTACGGGGGAGTTCAACACTCACCTGCTTCTTTACTGAACGCATACCCATGATCTTCTCCACAACAGGGCCCTCTGCATCAGGCATCTCCTATCACACACACAAAAGACAACAATAAATAAGTCAGGCTACATGGGTCCAACATAAGTCGATTTTCCAGCTCTGCTTTGGCATTTCCATCAGTGCAAACTGATCTCAGGACAGTTGTTTACACACACACATGGGTTGGCACTGTGTGGTGGCTGGCACTACTGACCGTCTGCTCGGAGGTAGTCGAGGGAGATTTGGGTCCTGGAGAGTCATCTCCGTCATCGTCGTCGTCAGAGATCCTGAACTCCAGGTCCTCGGTGTAGCGCTTTCTCTTCACCTGCCGGCTTGAGCGTCTCTTCTGTAGCACCACACACACACACTTTATTTCATTTAAGGCCCAATTAAAGTCACCAGGTCACACCTATAAAACTCAAGGGCAAGGGGCATGGAACATGTTTCATGTACAAAGATCACCACAGTTGGGTAACTCCTAGGACTTTTTCCTACTTACTGGCACCATATGTAACAGAACTCCTTAAAAGCAAATGGTCACAGCTGGTATATTTATTATATATATATATATATATACACACACACACACACACACATAAATAAATAAACAAACAAACAACCAACCAACCAACCATCTAGCACATGAACCCTAGCAACTGTTGCATGCCCTTTTGCTCATATTTTTTCCCACCATGCTGGTAAATCAGACCTTTGCACACTGGCTCCATTGGTGTTTCACATAGACACCCACACTAGTACACAGCAGGTCTATCTGCCAACTCAAGGAGCCGTTTAGCCAAAACTAAATATTACCGACTTTGGTCCTTTTAGTTCACCACTGCACTCTCACGCCCAGTACAAGCACAACAGAGCTTCTGTTGCTCTGAGGATTTTACAGCCATAAGAGGTTGTAGTGGTGTTTAGCTGAGCAGGACACGCCCACAGCCCCTCCCTCATCAGCACTGAACAACTAAAGACTCTTTAATCCTGTCAGGCACCAACAATATCAGATGAATGACAAATGCTCATTCGTTCGTAACAGAGACCATCAATTTAAAACAAACTGGTCTGTAAAAAAACCAAAAAACAAATACCATTTTACAGGTACGTACTGGGCCCTGAAGAGTTGCCTTGCAGAGCACCAACCAATGAGGCGAGACTTGCTTTCTTAAACACAATATGGCCGATTCATAAAAACAAGCCCCTTGCTAATCGCAGCGTCCACATTGGCCACGTGTGGCAGCCATGTTGATATCGGCTCATGCACAAAACAAAGGAAATTGGCCAATCGGTGAGCTTGCCCAAGATCTGCTCCTGTGCGGAAACCTGCAGATGGTCTGGGCTGGCTAGCTTGGCCCTTGCCAGGCAAGATGGGGGCGCTCAGCAGGCCATAACCAGGCAGTCCGGCGAGCGTCCAAACGGAGGTGAAGGAAAGGTGGCACGCTGGTCTAGATGTGCTGCAGTGTGCTCACCCAAACACTGATCGAGATCTTTGTGGGCACTTATATCTCTCAATTATAGGTGGCTCCACTTTTAAAATGACATGTTATTTTTTCAACCGAACCTGGTAGTTTGCTAAAACAACGAGGCTCCAGCTTTGAAGCGTCTGCCCACGCAGCGCGGAAACCCGCAGTTACCTGAACACCGTCCTCATCCTCTTCCTCCGGGGAGGGGGGAGGCGTCTTCTCAGCGTCTGAGGTGACGGAAGGCTCTCGTTTACGCTTGGCCTCCTTCCTGGTGCTGTTGTCAGAGTCCGACTTCTTAGCACTGCGGACAGAGAGATCACAGAACCTGAAGAGAAAAGTCTGGAAAATACAGTGGGATTTACTGGGGCTTTTTTTTTGGTTTGTTTCTCTTTCTGGGGGTTCATTATAGTACAGAAAACTAAACAACTCTGCTTTAGAGGCATGGCTCTGCTACCACAACGGTTTGGAGCACAACATTCTTTGTTTCTTCTATCAGAGAGTGTGTGTGTGTGTGTGTGTGTGTGTGTGTATGCACACGTGTGTGGTGCAAAGTAGTATGTTCCCGTCTCCCCTTCCAAGTTCCCAACACAAAAACACAGATAAAAAGCAAAGGCTGGAGTGTGTGCACCAAAGCTACAGTGCTAACTCCACTTCCAGCTCCGAATCCTGCTCGCTCTCTCCCTGCCACAAATTACACAATGCCCTGGAGGCTCCTGCACTCACCCGCTCTGGGGCCCCCCTCTCCTTTCATTTGAACGCCAAGAGCAATCAAATCGCCCTGGTAACCGGCGGTCACGTGACCCGCACCTGTTCCTCTGGCTGGACTCCACTGGCTAAAGCCATCTGCTTGCCTCAGTCAGAGTCTCTCTCTCTCCCCACCCCTCCCTCTCTCTCCCTCTCTCTCTAGCACCTGCAGCAGCAAGACTCAGTGGCTTTGGGTTTCATACTGTCACCGCTCAGCAAACACAGCCAGAAAGAAAGAAAGGAAGGTTAGAAAAAAAAAAAGACACATACAAAAGGAAAGAGGGATTAAAAAAAAAAAAAAAAAAAAAGTGGGGGCTCAGAGCACGAAGAGCAAACTTGTGTGGGGGTGGGAGGAAGGGTGAATGACACTCGTCTTCGATGGCCTGACCTTTCTGATTCACAGCGGATAGTGGCTCAGACGCCACAGGCTGAGCAGATTGTTTCTAGGGCTGGAAGCAGCCAAAACGCTGAACTTCCATCTCTGCACAACACACACAGGCTCAGCAGCTTGTCCCCAACACACCCCTCCCTCAATCCACCCTGAACTCCACCACCACCACCACCACCCACTCGCAGTACAGAGCCAAGCAGCAGGACTGAGAGCACACTGGGGTCTGCACCACGCACTGTGTGTGTGTGTGTGTGTGTGTGTGTGTGTGTGTGTGTGTATGTATATGTAAAAGAGGCAGAGCTCGAGGGTGTAATTGGCATTAGGAAGGAGTGGAGGCAGGGGTGGAGGGGCAGGACACAGAGCCCGCTGCTCTGCCACACACACACACACACACACACACACACACACACACACACACACACACACACACACACACTTACATTTATTCCACA